>CABFPE010000848.1:18373-29196 GCA_900660155.1 Hofstenia miamia | reverse complement strand
GAAATAGCGAGTCATTTCAACAATATATTCGAAACTATTGGAGTGTATAAAGGAGTTGTGGAAGACTACAAGAAGATTAACTTTTCGTTACATAACAAAATTTGAATTGCTAAAAGCCATAAGTAAATTGGACACACATAAATATAATGGCAGTATAGGAATCCCTACATGTATTATAAAAGAATACATTAATTTGTTTGATGAACACATTTTATTGGCATTAAATAATGCAATTAGTCAAAATACATTTCCTGATATTACACCTGTGTACAAAAAGGGCAACTCGCTAAATGCAGAAAACTACCGTCCAGTAGCAATAAATCATGTGTTCTCGAAAATCTATGAATGGCTTTTATGTAACCAAATTATTTCATACATTAATGAATATAAAATTATCAGTGATAAACAGTTTGGTTTTCGGAAATCATACAGTATCACTGATGCACTCTTATATATTACTGAAAGTATAAGGTCCCGTTTAAACAATAATATTAGCAGTCTGTTTTGTACGTCAACGACATACAAAATTTCATAAACTACAAGGTACTCCAGTATGCAGATGACACTTGTCCGATTTCACGGAATTCAAGTCCAATTACTGGATCAAGAACACTTCAAAATAATATTAATAACATCATAGTATATTTCAAATGTAACCAACTAAGAATAAATGCAAGCAAGACCCAATTCACTATCTTTACACCACATGAACAGCAACTATGTAGGAATATTAAATTAAACATAGATGAATCCAGTGAGCCAATAGAACAAACAGAAAGTGTGANAATAAGGCACATTACCACAAACAAGCAAATATTACAGGCGTTTGTAAGTAGCCACTTAGTTTATGCTTGTAATTTGTTGCAGGGTTTAAGTATAGAACAGCATGAGAGGTTAAACAAGGTAGTTATTTGGTCCTTGACAACACTATACAATATCAATAAACAAATGATGGGTGAGAAGCTACAAGAGATTCAAATGTTAGCACCAAAGTTTTACATTCAATATGCTAGACTGGTTACCATGTATAAGTACAGTAATCAATTGACAAGTTTTTAAATTTCCTTGATAATTACCTCATGCTAAATAATCATACAAATAAATGTAAAAAATGTAAAATAATGTGCTCACAATGGAATAGTTCACTTACAACAGCTGCAAGCAGAAATTTGAATAGTCTACCACAAGAGATCAGAGATTCTAAATCATTAAATGTTTTTAAAAGAAAACTTAAACAAAATTTACTTGCACATCAAAAAGTAATAGGCTGTTCAAAGAACCTAAACACCTGGCAGAACAGTTAAATAATGCTTTTTAATTTTTTAAATCAGTTTGGAATGTGTTATTTTATTTGTAAATTTTTAGCTTGTTTATTATGTGTGTTTTCTTGTTGCGTGTTACTTTTGTAAATATGTGTATATGTATATTGTATATATTGTATATTTTTTGCAGATTTGTTGGTGTATGGGAATATGGAATTGATAAATAAAGTTATTGCAATGATAGTTTACTTTCGAATTGTACCCCTCTGTCTGAGACGAGAACGTCCATTGGCCCGAATTTCAAAATCCATTCTTTTAATAACTTTTCTGCTTCTGCTTTTGCTATTGATGTTTCCATAGGAAGCATTCTTGCGTAAATCTAAAATTATCAACAATCACTAATATTTATGGGTAACCTTCGTCGTCTTGCGATAGTTTTTTAGATCAATGTGTACTATATGGTTTGGTGCCGTTGTCATTGTTTTCTCCAATGGTGTTATTTGCCTCAGAAAGTGTGCTCTATTATTTAGCAGACATATTGTGTATTTATTTATTATCGGTTCCACTGTTTTTCTTATTGCGATTGTTATAAACCTTGTATTAAATGTCATTTCCGTTTGTATGATATCTATGTTCCCTTTTTCATGCACTTTTCTTATTAGTTCTTTCTTAAAGTATTCTGTTATTGCAATTCTTAACGTTTTTGCTTCAACGTAAAGCAATCAGTTCTGATTTGATTTCCATTTGTATCATTGGAACTAGCTATTAGCTACAGTACTGGAAAAGAGAATTCGGCCACCCATGATTTTTCATAAATATTTTTAAGAAATGGACACTAAGAATGTCATAGTTATTTTATATTTAGATTTGGGGTTGCAGAAAGAGGAATTCATCAATGTTGAGACATAATTATCACTGTTTACTTTAAACTCAAGGAGAAATGCTACAATGCTCGTAGTTAGTTAATCTTTTCTTGGAAAACTGTATTCGGCCACTTCAGACCAAATCAGAGAATCTGCAAAAAATTTCATTGGTTGAGTTTTTTTCAGTCTATTTATATTGAAAATGTCTAATAACAGTCTTTCTTCGCCATATATGAAGCCTGGTTACCTACCTCTTGCCATCCGCAAGTTGATTATCTCCAAACATTTCGAAGGGATGAGTCAACGTAATATAGGCCGACTTGTAGAGCGACCTCAAAGTACTTTCGGGGATATCATCAGACGTCTCACTTCTGAAAACATCATTGCCCCCAAACCAAAGTCCGGAAGCCCAAAGACGACCTAGAAAACCTCCCAATCAGCTCTTATGTGCCTTTCAAAGCAAAATCCCAGGAAGACTTCAGAGGAATTTTGCAAGGAATGGGCTGATGGTCATCTTGTGAAGAAGTACTCAGTTGAGACTTTCGTTTTACCCAGAAAGCCATCCTTAACTTCAAAGCAAAGATTACGCCAGGTGAGTTATGCCAATTTAATGAGAGACATTCATCT
The DNA here is from genome assembly GCA_900660155.1 of Hofstenia miamia. Lineage (NCBI taxonomy): Eukaryota > Metazoa > Xenacoelomorpha > Acoela > Hofsteniidae > Hofstenia > Hofstenia miamia. Next base: position 26,444 of record CABFPE010000848.1, on the reverse strand, counting down.
GAACATTGGTTTAATGTTATATTTTCAGATGAGTCAAGATTTGAGCTATACTCATCGAAAAGAACGTTGATGAAGAGACCAACTCGGCAGAAGTTAAGATTCTTGCCTCAACTTACTTGGAGAACCATGAATTATGGTGGAAAGTCTGCAATGGTATGGGATGCAATATGGAAGTGTAGCCTTCGCAAGATTGTTCACATGACTGGTCCTCTTCTAAGCTCTTAATGTGCTCGGATTCTAGAAAAGGTACTTTTGCCACTCCTTACAAGTGATCAATATATCAGCAGGATGGTGGTCCATGTCACACATCAAAAGAAATGAAAAATTTCCTCCACACTATTGGGGTTGCTATCCTTGCTGACTGGCCTGGCCAATTTCCGGACCTTAGCATTATCAAAAATATGTGGAAAGAGGTCAAATATCGAATTAGACTGCATACTCTTCACACTGAAGACGAGCTGTGGAGCGCAATAAAGAAAAAATTTTATGCAATTCCCAACAGCTTTATTGAAAGACTTTTTGCTTCAATCCCTGATCGCCTTGAAGCTGTTATTCGCTCAAAGAGATACCCTAAAAATATTGGAAGAGACAATTTTGTTGCTAAGTGCTTGTATTGCATCAATTATTCATTTATGTATCTTATTTTGAATTTATTTTTTTGGGATTTGTTAACATTTTTTTAGATGGCCGAATACATTTTTCCAATACAAGTTTTCCTAATTTTGATTAAAAATTAATAGACAATTGTTATTCTAAATATTTTATGGTATTAGACATACAAATTTTCCTTTCTTAATCAAAGTAACACTTAGTTATAATTTTAGGCACACTCTATCCAATGAATGTTCATTTTTATTCAAAATAGCAAGGTGGTCGAATACATATTTCCAGTACTGTATTTTCCCTAATACCTTCTCTTTTTAGTTAGTTTTTCTATTGTTTCCAATAATACAATATCAGTTCTTTGTTTCTCTATTATTTCTTGTTCGCTTACTTCTTCTTTCATTACTATTGGTAAAATTGGCTTGCCTTTTTTATCTGCATTTATTTCTGGTAAATTTTCATATTCATTATGTGTTAAAAATTGAATTGTTTTTTGTCACCATCTTGTTTTTTCTAGATCTCTTTGGTACTCAGGTAACGCTGTTCAAACATCGGCATTCTTGTGCAGTGTTTCCTTTCAGTGTTCAATTTTGAATTTAAATTTGTTTAGATATTCAATCCATCTTGATACTATTGATGATTTGTCCCCTGAAAATTTTTTAGCCCGCTAATTCACTGTTTGTGGTACTCCCTTTAAATTGACTGCCTATGAGGAAATATCTGAACTTTTTTTACTTTCCATCAGTGCAAGCATTTCCAATTTTGTACACCCATAATTTCTTTGCTTTGTTTTAAATTTCTGCTGAAGAATTGAATTGGTACCTCCATAACATTTGACCTAGACAAATTCCGATAGCTATATTACTCACGTTGCAGTCCAGTATGAATTCTTTATTGTAATTTGGCGTATTTAATGATGGTAGTTTGGATAATTCAATTTTATTTTTTCTAACTCTTCCTGTTCTTTCCAGAACAATTCGAATGGAATTAATTTCGTCAACATGTTTATCATTTTGTGGGTGGTATATTTTGCAGGAATGTGCAGTAATAATTTATAAAACCCATTATTCGCTATAGGTCTTTTCTGGTTCTCGGTTTTTTATGTTAAAAGCACAATCACCTGCAAATAATGGTGAATTATAATAGACAGTCTTGATAAATGAAAAACCATTTGTTATTATAGAAGAAGCTCGATTTTTGCAATTTTGCCGAAAAATTTCCCAAAAATTTAAGATATTTTTAGTAATTAGACCGGTAATAAAACTGTTCAATTAGCCAGTCAACATGTTTAATCTGTAACCGGTAGAGATCGTTTGTCTTGATATAGTTTTAGTCCTCAATCAGCTCAGCCGTCTAAATTTTCCGGCGCCTGGCTGACCTAAAATATGTCGGCGGTGGAGGCTCAGCCGGCTGGTGCCCAGCTCTACAAGACAGCATCTACACTAACTATGTATAACGACTAAACTTGAACTAATACCAATACCTAAAATAGTAAATATGTCAACTGTAAAGCTTAATGCATTTTGTCCAAAATTGTATAACTTTCAATTGTCTCATCCATTATGATAAAATATAAACTACTGCATAAAATCATCAAAGATTACAAAAACGAAGGTAAGCTAAATAAAATATTAAAATAAAAATTTGCACCTGATTGAGAAAAAAACTTAGCAAATGTCAACAAACGCTAATGCTACAAAAACAGGAAATTATGGTTTATAAAATTACAGTTGAATTTATGTATTATGTACAATTACTAAAATTTACTATTATAGAAAACTGAAACTAACATATAGCAACAAAAGCTATACAAAATAAATTCAACGAAATTATATATATATATATATATATATATATATATATATGGCCATGAACTGTTATTTACAAAATATTGAATTTCAAGTAATGAGACACTTACCATAACATTTTTTGCAACTTTTTTGTAAACAACCCTAACTTCAACTTCAAAATATAATTATTCATGTCTAGAATATAAAATGAATGCTATGTATATTATATTTATTAATACCGGTGTGTTTCATGCGCATTAAACTAAGAATTTCAACGGCAACAAAAATATTTCTAAATAGTTCCGAAATTCTCAATAAGTCAGGCGTTGTGAATCCTGCTTAATGAAAGAGTTACATAATTTTATTCCAATTGTTGAAGCTAAAATAACAATGATAAAAAAATTATAAATTGTGTTGTTTATACATATATATATATATATATATACATTTCATGGCTGCTACATGGTAAACAAAAAGCAAACAAGTTTTTTCTCATTAATTTAATACATATATATTATGTAATGTTTAGAAAAGTATTAGATACAATTTGAGAACCATAGTACAAAACGATATATAGTTAAAATGTTCAAATTTTTTAAGGTTTGAATCAATCAACTTTAAATGAATACGTTATATCTAATCAACACAGTGAATAAAAAATTAATAAAGTAATTAATTTTGGATGATTAAAACATAAATTACCTGCAATTAATAAATGCACTTCTATTAGTTTGGTCAAAAATACATTTATTGTATTTATTTTTGAGACACTTAATTTTTAAACACCCCTGTTTAGAATAATATTTAAGTTTACTTTCTGGAATCTTTTATAAATTTTCATATAAATTGAGTTGTTCTGTTTTTTTGATAAGGTAATTTTATTTTAATTTTATTTTGTTTTGCTATGGAACTTACTAATAATATTAACAGAAACTCATTATAATGATAAAGTATAATCATAGGATTTACACTTGAAATTTTGAGACTTCATATAAATAAAGAAACTTGAACCTTGCATTTTTCTAATATTGGAAGAGACCCTACAAATTAATTTAAAAGATTTTATTTTGCAAAGAAATTCAAACGCAAATGTCAGTTGAGAATTTTGACACATCCTAAGAGAGGATTGATTATGTTTGGCCTTAACAATAAGTTTGTTAAGTATATTTATTTGTGTACTTACTTATATATTATTCAATGCTAAGTAAGGCCAAATGCCAAGGCAATGTAAACCATAATGATTGATAAGCCAACTCGCTTATATATATATATATATATAAATATATGTATTTAACTATAAAAAAAATGAAAAATGAAATACCGATGCAACTTATGCAAAGAATTGATTCATATAAAATATCAAAATTGCGATTTGCTAGAAATTTAGTCACAATTGTTTGAAATTTGCATTATGAACCAACTCATTTGTTACAGTGTTCTACTTTATAAACTCAACTAAGCTTTTTTCAAATTTAGCAACACTTAACATTTGCTTTGAAGTTTTAGATTGGAATGTGCAAGATCTTGCAAGAACTTTAAAGTTTAGGTTGGTTTCGTTTCCATGGATCACAATTCAAAATTAATTACATCAAATTTGGAAATGATATTCTGAGTTCAAACAAATCACTACAAAGTTTGTCTCCCAATTCCTTGTTAAATTTGCAAAGATCATCACTTATCACTTTGGGCATTCATGAGTTTATTGGACACAATTACATCAACATAGTTTATCCATGTTATCAAGAACATTTTTTCTTGAGTTGTAAAGTTGAACAATATTTTCTAAATATGTATAATTATTTTGGCATTGATAACTGACTTTGATATCCTGTGCCAATAAGCACACAAGTTTAAACTATTTGAGTTATATTGCTTGAATGAACTCATATTTTTTCATGAATACCCTTTGCAGCTTCAGGAATTTCTAATATATTTTGTCGAATTGTGCCAATATAAGTTGTAGATAAGCAATTGCAAAGTTCTCCACTAAAAGAAATTATCATAAGTAACATTTCTTCCCTTTTCAACATATGTTACTAGAAGACTCATTAATTTTTTCCGGCGGAGGTTAAACATTCAGAAATATCACTGCACAAAAGATCTTTTCCAGTGCATGTTATGTATTGCATTTGCAAGTACATAAATTGACATTTAACATGCTTGTCAGCATGTAGAACGTTAATAAATATATATATATATATATATAATATATATAGAGCTCTATATATATATATATATATATATATATATATACTTGTATATTTATTTGTATATATATTGTATATATCATATATAAATACATTCTTATCCTATATATGTATGTTGTTAATTTCGTTAGTAATTTTTTATAAACTAGCACCTAAATGTTGGGGTGCATGTGCACCCCAAACAGACAGAAGTATAAATTTTCGCAAGAGACCACTATATGCAATTTGAACCTGAAAATTTTTTCCATTTGAAAGGTTTCTTTGTTCCATGAAAATTCATAGAATTTCATTTGTGTACTTAAAATATTTTGCAAGAAATATTTAAGTAAACAGTCACGAACCGTTAACAATAAATGTATTGTGAATCATTAAAAAGACTGTTAATATACTGAATGTAAGAACATTGTAATAAAATTTTGTAAAACTCTCATTATAACATAATTTTTAAGAAAAGTCTAAATTAATTAGAAAAGACATAACTTGACTTTATCAGTAATCAGAAAAATCGTTTAAATGATTTACATGACAAAGAAAACAAAAATATATCAGCATTCAATTATTGCACTTGCTTTATTTCGCCACTAGATGGCTACTAACCACGAAAATAATTTCTTGATATGTTTTACATTGTTAAGAATATATTTGGTTTGCAGGATAGGTTAAGAGAGACAATACAACTCGGGGTCGCTGATTCAAACCCTACGGAAAATTCATTTAGTTTGAAAAGTTTGACAGCCGAAATTGAATAAGCATTTGTACTTGTGAAATTAAATGTAAAAGTTTGACATTTTCTTCAGTTGTTCCCAAGCCCCAAGTAGTGAAGCACATCAAAATGAACCAAGCAAGAATTCAATAGTAGCTAAAGTAAAAAACTGTTTATAATAATCAAAAGCTATGCAAAATTTCAATTTTACAGTTTATTTGCATTTAAGTAAGGTATTGAGCAAGGCTGACTTTTACGAGTCCGCCTTGGTGTTGTATTAATAAAGTTGTGACTATTTGTTCAGATACCATTTTCTATAAAATAATTCTCCACTGGTGCATAATTGCCAAGAGAAATTTGATGAATTCAAATTTGGTCTTACCTTGTCCTCTGCTTTAGCTTTGGAAATTGAAAAATTAAGAAAACAAAAACTTCAGCTTATTTTTTTAAGAAGACTGCCTGACCTTATACACTTCTTGAATTAATCACTCGTGGGGTTGTTTCTTGGGAGTGTAGTTTTTCGTCTAACCGTTTTCAAATGTGCGAGATTTTTTAAACATGTATTTTCAGGGCCTTACCACATGTAAAAGAGAATTATGCAATATTATTTGATTAGGAAATTGCTACTGAATTCAACATTTTCTCAAGCATAGAAGTAAATTATTTGGATTTTGTATTACATATTTTATATAAAATGTAAGGACCCTTCTTCGATCCCGAATATTACCAAGGGATTCCCCTTGTCTGTATTCCTTTCAAACTGCTTAAGAAAATAATTGATATCGAAGGATAAAATTCAAGCAGGAGAACAATAATGTTTACGAATGGGAGATCTATTATTGGTGCTTTAAAAATATTACACACTTCAATAAATAACAAATTCGCAAGAAAGACCTACTGTCTCTATTGATTTTCGCAAAACATTTCATACTGTTAGTAGAGAGAAACCTGTAGAGAAGTTAGAAACATATCACGCCATGAATGCACGCAAATATTTGTAATTGAGGGTAAGATTTTGCAATTAATTGTCTAATTCTAACAAATTACCCTCAGTACTTAATTGCCTTTTACTTTAGAGAAAAAGTTACTGAAATAGGGAGACAATGAGATTTCTGATATATTTGAATGAGCTGGATTTGACTAACGCTTGCATACTTTTATTTCTAATATGTTTGGAAATTGACATTACGATGTAAATTTAATCCCCAAATATATCGAGTGTCCCGTAAATAGTTGTTAATTGAAACATAGTATTACTCTGAATATATATTTGCTCAACGATGTATATTAAAATTTTTTAAGCTTATGTAGGTTTGTATTCCAGCAGAATGGGGGAGCCCCTCATCAGGGCCAGGCCCGGTCATTTTGTACAGATCTGTTGACCTTATTAATAACTTCTGAATAATAGGCACACACGATTTTCTCAATCCATGTTCAATTTTATATAAACATTAACATTATGAGTTAATGAGATTCTAGCTACGACACGATTTCCCTTGATCATCATAATGGTGCCACCGAGCGAACACCATGCATACTATTGCCTTACAGAATTTTTGTTACGAATTATATTTTTCAAATATGATTCATGTGTTGAAGTCGGATTAATTTCAATAATAAATAATTATTCGATTGTATCTATCCATCTATATATCTATCCATTTATCTATTTTTTTATATATACAGTTAAAAATAAATATATAGTAGACGTTTTTAATTTTTAAAATTAAACTCAAATTAGCAAATAGTTAAGCGAAGAATATTTTAACTTCTGATTGGATAAAATTCATAATAGTATTGAAAATAATATTTATTCCAAATTTAAATTTTCAAAGTAAGGCTTTTTCATTGATACCAATTGGTTTTGGAAGATATTTTGAGTTGATGTTTTATAATTATAGTCTGTTTTATACATTTTGATAAATTTTGAAAGTTGTATAATTATGCTTCGTACATTTTTTTCTGGTAATCAACTTCAAATTGTCAAACTAAAAAATCCAACTTTTTTCTTTGATTTTTGGAGCAAATTGGTATATTGTAACCCTAGTTGTTAAATAATGGCATCAAGACTAATATATTATTGTATATAGAATGCGATAAAGGAAATTATTGTTTTAACAATTACATAATTATTCACTGTTAAAACATTGCTACCATTGGAAATTTATACAAATTTTATTTATGAAATGAAAATTTAGCTTCAGAATTCAATTGCGAACAGATTTTATAACTATAATTATATTTAGTAGTCAGAAAATGATCAATCGCAATTTTTACACGGCTTTGCTTCTCTGCTTTATCTTTTTTTCAATGTATGCTGTTGCTAAATTGAACTTATTTCGCCAAGCTCGTGCTGCAGTAGTTATTATTGAAGAAAGAGGTCAACTTCCTTTTGGTAAAGGTGGTAGACCGTCGTGAACATGCTAAGGCTGTTTCTTGGAGATGTCTTCTTCGTATCACATCTTATTCTCTAAACATATTTTCTTCTGAAAATTTCGTTAAATAAAATTACATAGCGAATTAATTTTTTTCTAGGATACAGTATATATTTGCAAAAAATTCACATACCCGTTAAAATTATTTTGTAGAACAAATTTCAGATGTAAAATAAATCTGCCTGAAATTAAATGCTTAGCAAAAATTTGTTAAAGACACCTTATATAACCAGTTTTAAATCCTCCATTTTTCCGTAAATGAGATTGAAGAAGAATATCTATGTTTAGCTCATTTCACATATATATATATATATATATATATATATATATGTA
>CABFPE010000847.1:272601-283680 GCA_900660155.1 Hofstenia miamia | reverse complement strand
ATAAATATTTCCTAGTTGAATCCCGCCTCTTTGATAATTACAGTATAATAATTTCGTTGGTCTTGAGTGATCGTTATTTTTCCAAATTGCATTGTTGATTTGATTTTGAATTGTATTGCTTACAGGTAGAGGCGGGTAATACTGTATTTGATATAATAACTTCGTCAATAATAGAACATTAAATGCTTTTGCTTTACCATATAATGACATTTTGCGGTTTGCAATAAAATTAATTAACAATTTATTGTCTTTTAGAAATGAATCAATATTAATAGCGTTATTACCTGATATTTTTAGCCCTACCCCTAATAAAATAATTTCTTCATGATTTTTAGAACATTCATTTGACCACTGTTTTGCCTGGTTTATGCCTGTATAGATGGATTTTTGCTTATTAATTTCGAGACCACTTACCCCACTAAACTGGGCCAGGTGTTCGAAAAGGGCACTTAATGTTGTTGGGTTAGATGCTAATAGAGCAATATCATCGGCAAAAGCTAAATATTTTATGTGTATGTTGAAATATTCAAAACCTTCTATTTGATTTGACAGTCTGATTTTGTTAAGTAAGGGTTCTACTGCAAAATTAAATAGTATACATGACAAGGGGCATCCCTGCCGGACGCCCCTTTGTATATCTATTGCTGGGGACAGAAAACCATTGATACAGAGGTAGGATTTATTGTTTTTATAAAGCGCTCTGATTAATTTCAAAATAGTATCTGGGATGCCTAGTTTAGCGAATGTTTGGAATAAATAATTATGCTCAATAGAATCATATGCTTTGTTAAAATCAATGTTTAATATTCCCATGTCGATGTTATTTGCCTTGCATATTTCTATAATACATTGAAAGGTTGAGATATTAAGGAGGGAATTTCTCCCTTTTATAAAACCAGTCTGTGTAGCATGTATATATTTTTCTGCTATAGGTCCAAGTCGGTCGTTCAAAATGTGCGAAATAATTTAAAGATCTATGGTTAATAAAGATATGGGTCTCCAGGATTTGGGTTCCCCCAAATCATTGCCCTTTTTCGGTATTAGTTTAATAATTGCATTTGATATATTATGTGAGATAATTCCGGAGTCTAGAATGGAAAGGATTAATAATTGAAAATAAGGCGCTAAAATGGCTTGAAATGTTTTATAGAAGGTAGCATTAAGGCCATCGAGTCCTGGACAATTCTTTAGTTTATTTATTGCGTTTAGAATCTCATCAATGGAAATTTTATGATTCAAATCGGCGCTTTCATCTAAGGAAATTTTTGGGAAGATCAAATCATTGTTTTCAAAATCTAGATTTGATTTTTTGTAAAGATTTTTATAGAAATTCGTAAATGTATTGATAATATCGTCTTGATTTTCGGAAATTGTATTGTTACTTAATCTTACACGCTNACTGTTTTGCTTGGTTTATGCCTGTATAGATAGATTTTTGCTTATTAATTTCAAGACCACTTACCCCACTAAACTGGGCCAGGTGTTCGAAGAGGGCGCTTAGGGTTCTTTGGTTGGATGCTAATAAAGTTATATCATCGGCAAAAGCTAAATATTTTATGTGTATGTTTAAATATTCAAAACCTTCTATTTGATTTGACAGTCTGATTTTGTTAAGTAAGGGTTCTACTGCAAAATTAAATAGTATACATGACAAGGGGCATCCCTGCCGGACGCCCCTTTGTATATCTATTGCTGGGGACAGAAAACCATTGATACAGAGGTAGGATTTATTGTTTTTATAAAGCGCTCTGATTAATTTCAAAATAGTATCAGGGATGCCTAGTTTATCTAATGTTTGGAATAAATAATTATGCTCAATAGAATCATATGCTTTGTTAAAATCAATGTTTAATATTCCCATGTCGATGTTATTTGCCTTGCATATTTCTATAATACATTGAAGGGTTGAAATATTAAGGAGGGACTTTCTCGCTTTTATAAAACCAGTCTGTGTAGCATGTATATATTTTTGTGCTATAGGTCCAAGTCGGTCGTTCAAAATGTGCGAAATAATTTTAAGATCCATGTTTAATAAAGATATGGGTCTCCAGGATTTGGGTTCCCCCAAATCCTTGCCCTTTTTCGGTATTAGTTTAATAATTGCATTTGATATACTATGTGAGATAATTCCGGAGTCTAGAATGGAAAGGATTAATAATTGAAAATAAGGCGCTAAAATGGCTTGAAATGTTTTATAGAAGGTAGCATTAAGGCCATCGAGTCCTGGACAATTCTTTAGTTTATTTATTGCGTTTAGAATCTCATCAATGGAAATTTTATGATTCAAATCAGCGCTTTCATCTAAGGAAATTTTTGGGAAGATCAAATCGTTGTTTTCAAAATCTAGATTTGATTTTTTGTAAAGATTTTTATAGAAATTCGTAAATGTACTAATAATATCGTCTTGATTTTCAGAAATTGTATTGTTACTTAATCTTACACGCTCAATATTTGGTTTTTCCATTGATTTATTGATGTAGTTTTTAATGTCCTTAGTGCTACCTTCGTCAATTTCAAATTCAATGTTTTTAATATATTCTAATTCATCCTTGGCAATTTCGTTAGTAATATTGCGAATTTCAGTTTCATAATATTTCCTAAGTGTTTCGTGGTCATATATATCTGGGGTCAAAGAAGCTAGTTGTCGCTCACAGAACCTGATTTTATAAAAGCGATTATTTTCAATGGTTCTCTGCCTATTTTGCAGTAGTAATTTTACCCTTACTTTCATGATTGACCACTTGGTTTGGATATTTGAGATATTTGCATCATGTAATGATAATTTAATTAGATTAGAAATATCACCATTGATGTTTTCTAGTGAGGTGGATTTCATCCGCCAAACACCCGGACCAGTCGTTTGTTTTGTTGCGAATGTAGTTAGTAGGGGTTTGTGGTCTGATGTGTCAATTGATAATACCTTTGAATTCGTAATATTGAGGTTATTAAAATATGTATGTGCTAGATTTTCAGCATTTGCAGCAGTATCTAAAAGATTAAATTTATTAAGAAAATTATTATTTAAGTAGTTGTATCTCGTTAATGAAAGATTTATATTTGAAATAGAATTGTTGACATCCTCTTTGAGATAGTAGCAATTCGAGTCCCCTGCACTAAGTAGGGATTTAAAGTTAAAAGTTTTTAGGGATTGAGTAATAAAATTAATAGTATTCTTATATTCTTCTTTACCTAAATAGTGGTTTATAATGCATAAATCATTTCGTTTTGGAAAAGAATTTGAGCAGTTGGGCATTCGTGTTCTAAAACTAAAGTGGGCTGTTTTTATTCCAAAGGGAAAGTAGCCCACCTTTTCTTGTTGTTGACTTTTAGTGGCGAAAAAGTTGTACCCTTTTTTCTCGAAATATGTTTTTGCATTAGCAGAAATTTCGGATATTTTTGTTTCTTGAAACATTATATAGTTTGGCTTAAAAATACTGAGGTATTCAACAATTTTTATTAATTTTCCTAGTGAAGCATTTAAATCACAAAAAAGAAGGGAAAAAGGAAAGCTGCAAAAAAGGTGATAGTGGTTTACTTAGCTAGGTTACTTAGTGCCGAAGGGTTCAGTATAGGAGTGTTTTCTGCAATTCGTAAGGGTTCAGGATAAAAAAGGCCTAATGGCGTTGATGGACGTGACGGGACCTTGGTCTGAGGCGTGAAGACTTTCATCTTCTTGGGAGTTGTAAAAAGGTTCTCACTACTTCTTCTCTGGTGGTATCTGCGGGCTCGGGTTTGGGGGACAGACGCGATTTTTGGACTTTGGGCTGGGGTTGCTGGAATGGTGTCCACCTCTACCAATGGTTCCTTGTTCACAGTATTAGCTTCAGCTTCGTCCAGTTTCTTTTCATATTCTTCCATTTTGTCTGCTAAACGGTGCAGCCTTGTAACAATCAAAAACGTTGTTTGCCCATTCTGGAATTGGCAAGTGATTCATACATCTCGAGTGACCCGTGTAGTTACATGTCGCACATATTGTTAATGCAGGGCAATCGCATATAACCATGAGATCTTGTACTGCCTCAAAGCCGCCTGTTTCTTTAACTGACTCTGACCAGGACCAGAGTTTTTCATGCTCCTGCCATCCGTTAACTTCTACTAGCACTGTTGATTGGATAGAGTTGTAGTTGTTACGATGTTCTAAAGCCTTTATTTTTCCCACTTTGTTTAGTCCTGATATACATTGGAGCAAAGCAAACTGATCTTTGGGGTCCCACTTTGCCGGAAAGTTCAACATATTTACACGAAAGGTTTTTGGAAACTCCTTTCGACTAACAAGAGGGACTTTCCTGCGCTCAGACTCCGTTGGAATTAGTGATTTGCCAGCAATCTCAATTGGGCTTTCAAAGAGGATTGCCATTTCTTCGGCCACGTCCGGGCTTCCAATTACCTGCAGTGCACGAAGAAGACTAGTGGAGCGCCTTGGTGTCACCAACGTTCTTGAAATTTGGATTTTTGATACTGCGTCAGGGTTCTGTGCTTTGATCAGTTCACATATCTTTCGTCCGAGCTGATTGTAACAATCCCTAAAAAAAAAGTTCTGTCTTGACCACCAGCAGGTGGGGCTGGAAGGATAAAAGTTGCTGTCAAGTTGTTGAACTTGCTGGCATCAAAGGACAGATCTTCAAGATTTGCAGGAGCTTCCAGAGTAACGCCTTCAGCAAAAGCAGCAGTAGTGGGGACCTAGNGATACTGCGTCAGGGTTCTGCGATTTGATCAGTTCACATATCTTTCGTCCCAGCTGATTGTAGCAATCCCTAAAAAACAAAGTTCTGTCTTGACCACCAGCAGGTGGGGCTGGAAGGATAAAAGTTGCTGTCAAGTTGTTGAACTTGCTGGCATCAAAGGACAGATCTTCAAGATTTGCAGGAGCTTCCAGAGTAACGCCTTCAGCAAAAGCAGCTGTAGTGGGGACCTAGAGGTTACGGCTTGGGCGTACGCCATTTTTTAAAATTGAAAGTAGATACAAATGAAAAGGAAAAACTTACGGTTGAGGGTGGGTGAAAAACAAACTGCGGGAGGGAGAAAAATGTGAAGGAAAGGAAAGTAAAATATGAAGGGAAAAGAAAAATAACTAGACGTGACAGGAAACAAGAAAGGAAAGAGATAACTCAAGGTTAAAGCACAAAGCAAGAGAAACGCAAAAAACAGTGACAGAGAGACGTGCAACTAGTACACGCCAAACGCCAGGAGGNAACAATAGACGATATTTCTGCTACGCTACAATGTTATGCATCCAACGAGAAATGAAGAACGTCCTCATCACTGTCCGACGAAATGATATGATCCAGAACGTTACTGACATTAAAGATAAGTTTTCTAATTTACTTAAGCACGTTAGTAACAATTTTAGAACGCTAAAATCCACGTCGGGGAAGTTGCACCATTTCCGAATAACCACATCCTCACCAAGAAAGCCGCAGAACTAAACATTTTCTTTCACCAAAATTAAAATTATAAATTATTAAATTACACAGTTTTTAAAATTACTAATACTTTTTATTTAGGAAATCTTGGAAGACACACTTTCACTAAACAGGGCAGAGCAGTAAAGCTGATGTCGAGTGTAGATTTAAAGAATGTCTCTCAGCCGACCGGTAAATGCAACGGTGAGAGTCCCTGAATAGCTACTTGTGTGCCTGAGCACTTAGCTTGCCATTGTAATAATAATAAAACCTGATATGAAGCAAAGTTAAATCCAAACGATTTATTTCATCAACTATTTATAAATTTCACATAGTATTTATAGTAAAATTGTACACTGCTAACATGTGCCTGTTTTTCGTTTCCAATTATTTCCATAGTTGAATTTCTTCTGCTAATTCTAATGCAACGTATTAATTTTGGCTATCCAGTAGCTATGCGATTTCGGTTGAAGCGTTTTTCCAAAAGTACTTATAACTTAGTTTACAAAAAAAGGTTCTAATTGGTTTTTAATCACGTTAATAAAAAATTAATCAAAATAAAAGTTTTTAGTAATGTCTTTTTCTTTTGTTTAACGCCGATTACGTCAGAATTACCAGAGGCATTGATGGTGGACCCCTGTCTGAAAATGGCCCCCTTTGGGACAAGGGGTTTTGTGCGCTGTGAAATTTGTTTTTATTTTTTAGCTTTCTCGAACTTTAACCTTGAAAGTAAACTAAATTTATGTCATTGACTTAATTTCTAATTTATTCGTTCATTTTTTTAAATGTCAGTTTATTCAAAATTATGAAAGTAATTAAGTAATACTGCTTGACGTTGAGGGAATATTTACTTTGCTATTCCTAGTAAGTCTTTGACAACAACTATGGAACCAATATTCGGTAAATAACTGTTTCCTACCATTTTAATGTCAATTAAGTTCTTTTTCATCTATTTTTTCAAAAATCGAAACCAATGAAAATATTTTTCGAAATTTGGCAAAGATTTAGTTCAAAGGTGCATCGTTCACTGTGCCAAAGCTCATTATTTTATCTTTAATCTTTTTGAAGTAAAAGAGAGTTACTAATCGCCCCCCCCCCTCAGTGCGTTATTGACATTTTATACCTCAGTGCTTTAGTGTTAAGATCATGGTTTAGTTCTGGTGGAAATTGGCTATAATATTGATTTCGGAATTTGGATCAGTTTGGTTTATGCTTTAAGCCTATTGTGCACATACTGTATTAGTCAAGTTTTCGTCAACCCTAATTAATTATGAAATACTTCATCTGCAAAAAATCAACTTTTAATGACGTTAAAGGCCTAGTAGTCTGCATTAGTAAATTATTTAAACATCTACCAAAGAATGAATCTTGAATTTATAATTGCGAAATTTAAAATTGATTGTCTTCCCAAGCCATAATTTCTTTTGTCCACCTGCTTTGAGAATGAAAACAATTTGCTTAAATATTCATTATTATTTTTTGCAAAAGTGTATTTTGATTTTTACATTTTCCAGACTTCATCAATAGTCTTCATAAATTGTATTTCGTGAGCATTACGCAATTAAATATATGAAACTCTTGCATTATTCAGACGACTTGTCTTAGAATATATTCAAATTATCCTAGAAATGATATATGACTTTAAATATGAAAATATATTCAGTACATATATACAGTATATATATATATATATATAATTCAGTTTGATATAAACAGAAATTAGGTTTTAAGCAATCATTGGTAAAATGTTATCAGTTACAGCTTGGTCTTTTTCCAAAACCTAAGTCCAAAAGATTACTTGCTTATAACGAAATGACTTGGTCAGCATAGGAAATTATTTTTGCATATCTTTGAGTGAATTTCTGATAAAAGCCGCTTTCTACCACTGAAATGTTACATAATTTGGTTCAAAAGTTTTATAACAACTTTGTCATTCAACAAAAAATCACAGCAACTGGATTTCGTGTTACACTATGGCACATTTCTGATTTATTTGTAGCAAAACTGCAGTCTCGTATATTTGGGGTAGCTGCGATTCCAAGTAATTACTGAATTATTTTTTGCGAATCTTATTAAAAAATTTTATGCGTGTAAAATGTTTAATTGCTCCTACGTTACCTACTTTAAGATGATATTTACTATATGGACATGTTTCTGAGAACTTTTTGTAACCCACAGATATTGAATAATACAAATGTAGAATCAGCCTAAATTCGTGGATCCAAGTAATATATATATATATATATATATATATTCTCAGAATTGCAATATAAGAGTCAAAGCATTATATTTGCTAACAGATACAAAAAAACTACAAACTAAACATAAATGTATAATAATAATAATAATAATAATAATAATAATAATTTTATGTGTCTATGTATGTGGTGAGCTCAATATAAAAAACCAATAAATGCGTTCAGCATGTTTGTGTCTCCGATTGTATTTTGTCGATGTAAAAGTACAATATTTAATTTTTTCTAAATTTTTGTAATTTTTCTCTACTCTAATGTCAATTTCTAAATTATCCCAAATATTAGAGGCTGCTCGATGAAAACTAGCATAGGAAATACTGCTGCAAATAAATTTATGTGATTGTGGATTTAGTTTTAAGTAATGATCAAGAAAATAAATTGATTCCCGGCCATATTTATGCTTATATAAAATTGAATCTGCATGGAATTTTACTAGTATTGCGGGGATAATATATTATACTTCTGTCTGTATTCACTAACATGATCATGCTTACGTGCAAATTTAATATTTTTAATGACCAATTAAAAGTTTTTGATAATAAATAGCGGCTTTTTATGTTAAAATTAATAAATAAAAATGAACAATAATGTAATTGTGATAAACAAAATGCATGTAATAATCGAATATGATAATCTGATCTTAAATTTCTTATGTGGCATAACTGTTTACTGCCAGAAACCATTTTTTGTAACTTTTTAGGAGAAATTTATCAAATTTTAAGTTTTTTCAACATCAACACCTAAATATATAACATGATCATCACTTTGTTTTATTGGACCACTGCTAACAATTAATTCATTCTTGTTTGTTATTTCTTTTACAGAATAGGGGGAAATATAATGAATTGCGTTTTTTTAATATTCATTTGTAATTGATTGGATGAGAAATACCTGGAAGATTTTCAATATCACTTTGTAAATTTTTTGTGCCCCTAAATGCATTATTATCTGTATTTATGAGGCAAGTATCATCAGCAAATTGATATATTTCACTATGATTTACATTCTTAATTATGTAATAATTCTCTATTTAGCCACACCACAGTGTTTGTCCTACCGAGTTTTAAGTTACACTGAGGAATTATAAGCGATACACAAACCTGTCTGTGCAAAGCGGTAGACACAACGTTGCCAGATCGCCCGCACTGTTGCCAGTCATTACTTTTCTCACACACCTCGTATATGCCAGTTCGTAATGTAACAAATAAATGGAAATAATGAAAATATAACTTTATCACTCTTAAAAGTCTTTGAAATTTAAACCACAAGGAAATATTAACAAAGAGTAAACAAGTTTATTAATGAACGTGTAATGCTATTTGATTGAGTGATAATAGTCAATCATGCTATATAAACAATTGATAAGCCGTTGATATTTGCTAGAGAGTTACGCACAATTCTTTAATTATAATAAAAAGATAAAAAGGATACAAATAGATATGAATATAAACATATTAGACATAAGCCTCAAATTACACTTCTTGAGTAATGAAATGATAAGCGCAAAACGTTTTCCAATATTTACTGCAAAACAATGATTTTGTCACAAGATTGCGTAGTTATGAATGTCTTAATAGACTGAACTTTGGCACCCCAAACAGCTACAAGAACAACAGAAATGGTTTCACTTAGGGTCAACACTACACTACTTTGTGGCTTTACCAAGCTTAAGTAAAAAACAGTTTTTTTCACTTAATTAGATGAAGCCGACCCTGTCCAGGAAAATTTTTGTACATTAAGAGACTCATTGTGAATAACACTATTTTTGTAATTATGGGCAATGATGGAAATGAGTCGGGCTAGATAGCACGGCCTGCTGACCTTCCCGACCCCATGGGTTAGCATGAATACAAATTCAAGTGGGCTGTTGACTGAGACAGTCTAGAAATAATTTAACTACTGGCTGAATTGTATGCCACAAATTTAAATTAATCTAGCAAGAGCATAGTTTACATAATTGCACTTGCACCTTGGACATGAGAAAATTTCAGAATTTAACATTTTTCTAAGTAATATACATTTATCTTCAGATTTATCCTCCTGGAATCCATGTATAAAAAACAATAAAAACAATGTAAAATGATAAATTCTTCCAAAGATATAGTTTGAAGATTCATTGCGAAAGTGACAGCGTTACTTGGTTTCATTTTCTAGGGTTCTGATAATGATGACAAAATGCAGTAGTTCTTAGATTGTATGAAGTAATACAATCACATTTTCAAACCGTGTCATTATGTAATATTCAAATCAGTGCCCCAAACTGCTATAGCATTAGGGATGTATGAAGAATTTCATATACCGTCTTTGACAATGTATTTTCTTCAATGTACACTGCATAGTGGAGTTTAAAATTCAATGATTTAATAAATTTGTTTGAAATTCATACTTTGAAAAAATTATTGAAAATATTTAGTTATTGAACACAATTTTGCCTGTTGGAGAGCAGGTCTTTCAAGGTAGCTTCGTCTAATTAATCCAAATAAACAATAAAACGTTTTATACTCGTCTTATAATGGTATGACACGTTGTAAGACATCTTAAGGTACGTCTTCTAAATGTCTTATTAAACACCATTTCTAAGCGTTGCTGAATGCCATCTACTGTCCACCAAATGATGTTCTAAAACGTTTTCTAAACGTCTTCTAAACGTCTTATTAAACACCATTTCTAAACGTGGCTGAATGCCATCTAGTGTCCACCAAATAATGTTCTGAAACGTCTTCTAAACGTCTTCTAGACGTCTTCTAAACGTCTTCTAGACGTTTTCTAGACGCCTTCTAGACGTCTTCTAGACGTTTTCTAAACCATTACTAAATGTTTTCCAAGTAATTTCTAAGCTATTTCTAGGCAATTCCTAAGAGATTTCTAAACAATTTTAAATGTTTGTGAAAATTTGGTCCGGTTTTTTTAATGGGCCACATCAGTGACTCTTTTCGTCAAACAAATTCAATAGTGCATGAATGCATTTGCATTTGTTCATCATGATGAAATCGTTTGGCGAATTCAATAGATTCATAATGCAAACACCCGACAGAATTGAAAGCAAAAGCACACGGGGGAGGAACAGAATATATTTTCAATCTATTTTGTGTTCAACTTTCCCCTTAATGCACAAGTGTTACCGCGCTTTTCGCAATTAAGTTCTTCAAACTATACAGAATTTTTATTTTTTCAATCTTATTACTAGCCAAAAAGTACCTAAATTAAAGATTTTTTAGCTACAATTGCTTCAATATAAATATAGAATATTCATCAATGTTAGAATTTCTAAATTTAATTTTTCGTACATTAAAAATTCTAATTGAATTTTTGGAATACGCACATTAACATGAACTTGCGCAAGTCAAAATATAATTGCAGATTGCTATTGCATATATATATATATATATATATATATATATATATATATATATATATATATA
>CABFPE010000847.1:250869-261427 GCA_900660155.1 Hofstenia miamia | reverse complement strand
ATATATATATATATAATCTAAAGAATAGTTCCCCTCCTCAGAAAAAAGCTGGGTGCGCCCCTGGATCCAACACTTATTTTTGGACACAATGGAACATTTAATATGATGCGTAATAGAACCTAGAATCAGAAATATTTAATTACAAGAAATGCACATTTCTCCATGCAGACCCACAATTATTGGAATTATTATTGACTTATGTTACAATCGTTCACTTTTAAACCATTTGAAGGTTTTATGAGACTTCCAAAAAAATGGTTGAGTTTTATAGGTATTTAAGTAAAGTAATATCTTGTTACGAAAACGTAGGTTTCAAATAGAATCCTGAATTCCGAATCAGAAATATTAACATACTTTTTTTATGAAAATAAAAAAACAAGCAATGTATGTTGCTTTTATGGACAAAATGAAAATCAAATAAATTTCATACACAATTGTCATTTTTTTACCCTTGCAATATTTCAAATATGGTTCAATAATGTTCTGCATTTACAGTTTTAATTATACAGAAATTTCATGATAAACTAGTAATTTGTGTTTAGGATGTAAAAAAACACAGATTGCCGCCATAAATTCAGAAGTTAGACTATATTGTGGTGAAATCCGACTTCTGGGCCGCTGTTTAAAATTTAGGAATTTACGATTTCGTATTAATAATTTTTCCTACTTGTTTTTATAGTACTCGACACGTAATCTAATTCCAACCACTGTGTCTGACTTGCTGGATTAAGAACCAGATCAGACTTGTAAATATACAAATTAAATATAATGACAATTGAAAAACTAATCAGTCGTTCAAAATAACACGCAATTTATCCTCGAGATTTCTTAAGGTTTTCTAATTCGACCACTAAAAGGACTTTGTCACTTACTCTCAATATGTGAAAAATTAATACACTAAGTATGGTCAAATTTAACATATGTTATCCCTACAAGAGTATTACAATATGTAACTATTAAGCTTTTGAAACATTGAGTGTGATTATTCTCTTATGAACTTAATTTTAAATCAAGATTGCAAAGTTTCTGACAACAGCAATTGTTTTGAAGACGATGCTTTAATCCTCCAGAGCTGTTCTCCCTTATTTTGTATTTCCCCTATAACCAAGTTACAATACCTTAGCAAATTTACGTTTAGCTTTGCTTAATTTAATTCAATGTTGTTACTAGTTTTAGTCTCTTTGTCGAAGAATTCCGTACAACAATCATTGTTCAAAGTTCCAAAGTTTTCGGTATAATCTCAAAGCTTTATTTAACAGTCTTGTAGGGGGAATGTTTCTATGGAAAATTAATAAATGTTAAACCTCAATAAAGTGGAAACTTAAAGTTACTTTGTTCTAAAAGAAAACTTCCCTAATTTTTTTCCAATGCACTTTTTCCTTTGGAATTTTAGCTGTACCAAAGACATTCTACTTGTGAGAGTTTTATGAATCAATTTTCCCCAAAGCTACGCGTTACTAAGTTAATTCCGAATGATGTTAGCTATTTGAAATTAATATCTAACGAAAATAAAACCTTATGTAACTGATTTATTTTAACACTAAGAATATGTTTGTACAAATACCAATATATAGCTAGCCTATATAGCTAGAATAACTCAAGAGATTAAAGACCAAGTGGAAGTTCCTAATTTACCAAATTAAATCCAAGGGCAAATGTTTTACCTGAGATAGTTCCAATCCAATTGAAGGGAACAAAACTAAAATTTTGTTGTAGTTGCGATTTATACAAAATGAGACCAACGCGACACAGGATAGTCATTTGCAATGTCTGTTAAGATTCCTCTCTGTCTTTCTAAAATTTCTAGGGGTCTTTTATACACCATATGACGGCATCATCATACTGATTGGGTATCAACAATTTTTAATAATTTTATTCCAAAAATAGATGACATTTTGGTAGTTGAAACGCATTATCGATGCATCTTTAGATTTATTTGTTTCCTGAAGGAGGCACTAGTTATACCGCTGCATTCCTTTGAAAATGGAATGCTAATAACTTGAGAAGTCATCGAGCCTCTATTATAAAGTAGCCCTTATGAACCACCAATTTACCTTTTTAGTTACGCTCCCCTTTCAATTCAAGTGAGGTACATTCCATTAACTGTTTACGAAAACAGAATTAATAAATCAGGAATTAAGATTTACAAAACAGTTTTAGAGTTACGAATTTTTTTCATAAATTTTTGAAATTCCATTTTCATCACAAAATAATCATAATATATATATATATATATATATATATATATATTGATTAATATTCTTCTTGAAGCAAATTCACTATATTATATATCATTGAGAGATGTAATTATGCCGAAAATTTAGTCCCACGTCCCACAAAGCCTACTTTAATTCATGCCATTTTATCCCATCTTAGGCCCAATTCTATAATCCTTGCTAAAAAAAATTATAATAGAATCTACAAACTGAAATCGAGAAATTTAAATTGAGTTGTTTTGCTTGGAGCTAAGCCCTGCCAATGGTAATTTCTCATATGATATCTATACGAACATTTCAACTTATGATGAATGATTCATTCGAAAGGAAGTTTAATATCAATAAATTGTCTACGTTTCTTTTNAATATATATATATATATATATATATATATATACATTTTTATCTTGTCGTAAAGTCAATCAACTGCACTGTAATATTAAAAAATTTGACTTACTTCCTAAGAATCAAAGAAACAGAACTAATTGATTCATTGAGTTTTTTTGAACTGTTTGCCAATACTTCAAAAGTCTCTTATTTACTCTTAAGTAGAGGATTACAAGTATCTCACATTAAATTTACCGGCACTGTTTCAAGACGTACTTTACAAGCATGTGCAACCAACTTCAAATCATCATCCCGTCATTGCCGAAATGAAGTGATGAAAGTTGCAATAGTGGGATGATCAATTGCCGCCCATGCATATTCATATATCAGAAAGTATGTTGGATCCCAGCATGAGAAAATTTAAATCTATTGTGTACTTACTTATTTCTAAAACAATGACCTCCTCGGAATTTCTGTATTCTCTCAAGGTTGAACTCAATATAGTCAACGAGATACGTCCAAGAAGTCCTCAACTTTTTCAGCAAGAACTTCGAAATTTTAACTTTTGTAAATATTCCTCACTTATACAGAACATTACAGTATGCATTATTCAACGAGGTAGCAAGATATAAGAACGTGACTTTAACTGTTGGGTAAATCAACATTGAGACTTTGGTGTAGTGGAAGAATAAAAGAGAACATTTCCCAAGAATTGATAAGATAGCTAAAGCAATTTTTGCAATATCTGCCAGTGCAACTGCATGTGAAAGAGTGTAGTCCTTTATTGGCCTAATCATTTTGCAAAAAAGATCTCCAATGATTAACATAAGCATCATACATGTATACTTAATGTCTCTTTATAAAATCTAAAAATTTCTGAAAAAACATTAACTTAAAATTATGTTATTTTTTCCAACACCACCGGCAAAAATTATGGGTATGCCGTGATTATTTAATGGCGCATAGCTCTAGTGGGAAGCTCATCAAACTTTATGACCACGACCGATACTGTGACCCGCCATTAATTAGTTTTGAGACATGTGACCCGATCCAACAGATAAAAAGTTGACCTTACGCATGGGTTGACCCATTTCCATCTCTAATCTTAAATACATATATGCATTTTAACGCCTAATATATTTTCGCAAAATGCAAAAACTCATTTCCAAAATGCAGCATAATTGTTGGAAGGCCGTTTACAAAATATTTTGCTAACTGGTATTTCTCTAAAATGCTGAATACATTATTCATTTAGGAGCATGAGCAGATACATGTGGGGTTTGCCCTAGTCGAAATTTCTTTAAAATCATTAAGGATAATTTAAGAATCTTTGATCAAAACTTGGCAAGAAATTGGCAAGAATTGTAAGGATTTTCAAAGAAACAAGAATTTCAAAGATTCTTACATAAACATTAAAGTATTTCAAAGATTCTTACGGAACCTTTAAAATTATTCAGATTTCTAAGGAAACTTTAAGAAATAATAAGGGATTCTTAAAGTAACATACAAAAATATATATTTTTACAGAAAATTTAGAAATATAAAACACTGAAAATATTTCAGACAAATTTTAAACAGTTCACAACAAGAATATCTGGGTAAATGAATAAAATAATAGAAACTGCGAAAATTTAAGCAAATGAATTAGAAGTTCTTCTAAAATAGTATCAGCGGTGGTGAGAACATGAGGCAAAAATCTAACAACAGAGGTATCTCCACTTTTATGTGTAGTGAGCACAAAGCAAATGATAATCTCATTTGAATTTCCTTCGACATCTATTCCAACTAAGGAACTTCCATTGTACCTGCAGTCGTTTTTTCAAGAATATTTCATCATATGAAGTGACCACGTCAGAATCTCCTTCAGAAAACAGACATTAGGAACTTTCCAATACGAATGCTGCCAGATTTCTACGAACGAAGAAAGAGTTCAGATGGCAGTGGCAAGTTGTCTCGTACAAATTGGAAAGTGGCATTTAAAATAAACTGCAACATTAGGGAAAATCTGATAAGCATAGAAGAATATGTAAGCTTACCATGATATTCTCTTTGACATAGATCATCAAGCAAAGTGTGCATATCTTCATAATTAATCAAATATTGGCCTAGTCCATTGACATGAGAACATCTATTAATCTAGCACCCTTTGATAGAACAGAGCGACTTAGGAAGAGGAACACTATTACCAAATATATAAAGCTGAACCATAAAGTCAGCGTTGGCATCCATTAGGCATATCTGAAGATCAAGGAGNATATATATATATATATATATATATATATATATATATATATATATTTATATATACATACATATAAACGAGCTATACAGTATCCATATTTGCTGCATTTAGGGTTAAGTACACTCAATGCAACAACGTAAACCTCTTTAAAATTCAAGCATGCATGCATTGGCGTAGCCAGCCAAATATGTAAACAGACACAGATATGCTTNACTTAGGAAGAGGAACACTATTACCAAATATATAAAGCTGAACCATAAAGTCAGCGTTGGCATCCATTAGGCATATCTGAAGATCAAGGAGCAGGAAAGTCACTAAGTTTTAACCCCTTTGTTGAAGTAACAAGATCATTATTATTAAATTTTGCTAATTCATCTACTTCTGTTTGTGTTGTAATTGGCTTCCGGGAAAGAGTCACGTTTTTCTAAATGTCACCAATTAGAATAAGATTATTTACCTAACTTATTGTATATATGCTGCATATATATATATATATATATANGAAGGTATAGAATAGGGTACACGCGAAACACGCGGACAAAATAAACACTAATCCAGGGTAAAAAACGATGAGAAGTGCAATAACAGACGCAAATAGTTCAAAAAATAATAGATATAGACTGATAACTTTACATAATTAGTGTTTATTTTATCCGCGTGCACCCTACCCAGGAAACATTCCATTGTTGGTCCACTAATGGGCCATTGTTGGTGCCATTATTGGCCATTGGTGGTAAATGGCCGCTGGCCCATTGTTGGCACAACAATGTTTGCCAACCATAATCCATTACTGGGCCAATAATGACAATATAGCATTAAATTTTATATATAGAAAACAATTTTATATTGTTAAGCAGTTCAAACATTACTGTTTAAACCACCACAAGCCCAACAAAGGACAGAAGGATACATTTGAGATTCTGTCACACATATTCAATACTAACATTTGTTAGAAATTTGAAAGAATGTTTTGTTTATAAATGATAACAATAAGCATAAAAATCTGCCAAATTTAACAAAAATTTTTAATTTTAAAATTAAGTACACTTTTGAAATAATACTATCTTAAGTCGTGAAAAATCTCTTCTGCTGAAGTGTAGCTTTCTTATATAACTCTTAATTTCAAAGTGTCAAAATATTTATGAATAAATTATTTTTAAAATACGCTTAGCAGGTATATCATAATTTTCTACAAAATAAAAATTTCAAAATATTTTTTCGCATTTCCTTTTATTATATTAAAAGGAACTAGGAATCAAAATAATGAAGTGACTTTTATTTGCAGGCATCTCCTTATTGATTACTGATTACTAATGTGATAAAAGTGGAATCTGATTGTTCCGGAATTCTAAACTGTTTGGAAAAATTACTAATTTTCGAGAATGTAAAAATTAATTCTGTAAAACGAATTAAGGGTTTTTTTGTTTCACTAAATAAATTTTAAATTTTTCTGAAAAGAAATGGCTTTGAAGAAGACTGAATTTACCGCATCTGTTAGATGTTTACCGAATCTGAGAGAAGCTTGCATCAACTTAAGAGGTTAATATGTGGTAAAAAGATGGTTAACAAGCTTTTTAAGTACTCCACGCTTGAAAACAAAAGAAAAAAGAACTGTTAATGAGGTGGTACTTCAAACAACGAGGGGATAACTGACTTGGCATTAAACGCTAAAATTGGCCAAAAATGTCAAGCTAAATTTGGAACTAAAAATAAATAGCCAACCAAAGGGACCCTGACGTAGGAGAGGGTATAAAAACCTTCACAACTTCATAGAAGACAAAACATGACTTTCCCCTACATACTAGGAAGTAAAGTCAAGCTTTCCAAAGACTGTTCGACTCGATTTGCCGAAACAATCTTAGTTAAAGATTTCATTGCAGTTTGTGGTTAAAGTTAAAACTTAACTTTGGTTCATTCCCAAGAGTTGCACCCATTCAGGTAAAGTTTTGTTCATGAATCTAGATTCTCTAACAGTGCAAGTTTCATTTGGTCTCAAATATAATTAGTGACTTGAGTTATTTAAAGTTATTGTGGGTACTTGTTTAAACATTATCCTGTTTGTAAAATAAATAAGTTATCATTCGTTTTTATATTGTGCTTTTAATTTACTTTTGAGCGAGTAACTCGGTTACAGGAAAGTGCAACAAAAGTAAGTCGGCATTTTGTTAAAGAAATTAAGCATCGACTATTTTGAATTAAAAACTAACTTTAACATTCAGAAATATAAATTAGTTTTGTGTGGAAAACTACGTCAGGATTGATTTAAAATAAAGAGCCCTTTAATTGAATTAACATTAACGTGTTTTGCTTTCAGCGCAAATTCGAAACTTATTAAACATTAAAATTCGTCAGAGTTTCACTAAGGAACAAGAGACCTTTTAGTGAGTCGTTCTCTTTGTAGTGTAACTTAAATCGGTGTTAGTCAAAAAAGACCTTTAAGGAAACTTTACGCAACGTAAAGTCGTATTTTTCTCGCATAAAAATTATTCATCCCAATTACCTTTCCGAAAGAAAACATTTGGTTTAAATCAAAAACATTTAAGACGTTGTGGGTTATTTATATTCAAACCCGTAATTCTGATTTTAGAGGTTGTACGTGATAGTTAAGAAGACCAGTCGTTTCGCATTAAATTTTTGAAAGACCTGTCTTAAAATCCAATTTACAATAACTTATTTTGGTTGATAATAGCTCAGGAAAGTACTTTAAATTTCAATAGTACCGGGCACTCTTTTGGTGATAAAAAGGAACACAGTGATTTGTCAAATTTAGCAAGATATCTACCAAGAAGTGTTGTCAGTTGAACTTTTCAATTAATAGAGAACCACTTCGGATTGTATTAATTATAATTCGCTGTGTTTTTAATACAATTAGAAGCTCGAGTCAACAACCTTTTTGTTAACTTAAACATTAGTGATTTAGGAATTGTTTAGTGGTTAAATTCTGTCCTATTGATTAGTAAATTACTTCATAAAATTACTACTAAAATTCGGTTTACATTTCGTCTTGTAATAAAGTCTATTGCAAAATAAAACACAAGCATCTTCGATTTATTTGAGGTATTTAATAAATTACTAGTTCAAGAATAATTTTGAAAATACGCTTTAAAATCGAATTTATAATAGTATTTCACTTGCAGTATAATAAAATAAGGTACATTTATTGTTACATTCCTGTACGCTTGGTTGTGTTTCATTGAAAGTTATATTCTCTGATTTGAGTTTGAGAGACATTGATAAGAAACTTTGTGGTGTTGAAACCTTATCATAGACAGGAGTTTTTTTTCGTAATTTTAGTATTAATAATCAGACTTTTTGATATACTTTCGAGAGTTCGAGTTCAAACCCAATTTCGGTATTTTGAACACCTGTGATTCTTTGGATATAATCTTAGAGACTTAATTTCCTTTCTTGGCCACACTTTAGGTTATTAAACTCCTGAGTTAAATTCCGGTTTCACGACATTTGGCAACATCTTGGAGATAAAAATTTTGCAAATAACAAGAAAATTAAATTAAAATTTGTTTGCTTGTTAAGTAAATTAAGGACTCAGAAATAGTAAAGAAACTCGGTGGAGTTTTCAGAGAAATTTAAGAAAGTAAAAACGTGAGACTGGTAATCTAGTCGACGGTTATAATAAATAGTTTAAACTTATAGTTAGTGAAGTAAATAATTGTAACACTTACGTTTTTAGGATTTTAGTAGAAATCATGGTGCAAAGACTGTTGATGGCACCTGAAAAATTTTATTTTAACAAGACAGAATCTTTCACAGATTGGCTCTCAACGTTTTCGGTCCTATGTAAACTAAACGGTTGGGAAGACAGCGAAGTTAAGGCTGGATATATTGCTTTGAGTCTAAAGGGTCATGCGAAAAGTATCTATACAGCACTGCCTTTGGAAGTGCCTCAAGTTAGAGGCGAGGATGACTATGAAAATTTAATTGAAATACTTTCAAAGAAATTTATTTCCAATGCACAAGTCACCAGTGAAACGATACTTCGGGCCAGGAAGCAGTTAGACAAAGAGAGTCTGCTGGAGTTTAGCAAAGAGATCTTTAGATTATCAGTTAAAGCTTATCCAAAAATGCCAATGGAATTGATCAATTCTACGTTAGCAAAAAGTGCTTTCATTGAAGGCATAAATGATAGTGAAATAAGATTCCAGGTACGAACATCAAATCCAACAGATCTGGAACAATCTTTGACTATTGCCTTAAGTGCTGAAAGTGCTCTGGCTATTGAAAGAAGATCACATAAATTAACAAAGGTACACCAGATCTTACAACCCAAAATGGAGAGTAATCTGTGGGAAAAATTAGAAATTCAATTAAAGGCATTAATTGAAAAAGTTGATAATCTGACTGTAGCAAAGTCTCCCACTAAAATGAACACATCAAAAAATTTTGATTGGTCGAATGTGATTTGTTACAAATGCAACCAATCAGGACACATTTTGAGAGCATGTCCGACGAATCAGAGTAAACAGAATTTAAACTAGCTAACGCTGAGCAAGGCTCAGCTAAAGGGACACACATTTATTTACATAATTTAGATAAAACAATGGATTCTTTAGTGTATATTAAATTACCAATTCAGGGGCACACAACAACAATATTAATAGACAGCGGAAGTCCGATCTCTCTGATTAATGAAACCCTCGTTCATAAACTAGGAAATGAAATAAAATTTGATAATTCAATTAAGGTGTTCACAGCAAATGGGCAACCATTAAATATTAAGGGAAAAACTAATATATCGAAATTACTTTAAATACACAAACAATTATTGCAAATGTGTTTGTAGTGGCAGATCTCTTAGAGACTGTCATTTTAGGTTGCGATGTATTAAGGGATTGCCAAAGTGCTATTGACTTTGGAACTAAAAGAATTTATTTCAAAAATGAGGCTAACAGTTATCCTTTTGAATATAATATTGCCGAAGAAATTGAAATTATTAACCCAGCACTGAATCAAAATAAACTTAGGGATTTTGTTAATTTTTCATTACATTTAGATAAAGCAGAGCCTGTGACAGCAAGCCAGAAGAGTGCAGAGGTGAAAAGATCTAAGAGGATGACTGAAATTCTCAGGCAGATTAAATTCGACGAGATTGAAATTCTTCCATCAGAAAAGCCAACTTTCCTAAAACAAATTGAGAAGTTTGAAAACGTGTTCACACTAAGTTCGGAAGAATTGGGAAGTTGCGATCTTATGCCACTGGAATTGAATACAACAGATGAATGACCTGTAAATGTGCGACCCCGGAGAGTTCCTTTAGCTTTCCAAAATGAACTTAGACAACAAATTAATTCAATGCTACAGTTAGGGGTCATTTCTAGATCAAACAGCTCATGGAATTCACCAGTCATGCTTGTACGAAAAAAAGATAACAAACTAAGAGTCTGCATCGATTATAGAAAAACCATGAATGCCAAATTGGTAAGCTTAAGTGGGTACCCGCTTCCAAGCATCAAGAATATACTTGATTCTATTCAGGGTTCTAAATATTTCATTTCTTTAGATTTAGTAAGTGGTTACCATCAAATGAAAATTAAGGAGTTTGACGTACATAAGACGGCTTTCTCAGTCCCTTCAGGCCATTTTCACTTTAACGTTTTACCTTTTGGTATTTCGAGCAGGCCTTCACAATTTCAAAGACTAATGGATTTTGTTTTAGGTGAATTACTGTTTAAGGCATGCCTCATTTATCTGGACGATATTTTGGTAATTGGAAAAACATTTGACCAAACACTTGAAAATTTTGGAAAGGTAGCCAC
>CABFPE010000847.1:222061-236650 GCA_900660155.1 Hofstenia miamia | reverse complement strand
ATATATATATATATATATATATATATATATAAAATATTATATTAGGTACTTACAGGTTTTCATGTTTTGCTAATTTTTGTATGAGAAATTGATAAATAGCCACAAAATGCATGTATTACATGTACAATTTTACTATAAAATCTTGTTCGGCGGGATTTTACATGTATCGTATAAATTAAAGTAAATATTTATTTACAATGAGCTTTTGAAATAGCTTATAAAGTTTATTGCATGTTCTATATTAAGGACAAAATGCAATTGTTTCAATAGATATGGATAGAGAGATTGCATTTATTCACTTAAATCAAAGGTCCGTTGCACACTACCGATAAGGTAGCCTTAACTCAAGCCCTAAAGGGGTGATAAGCATTCAAACTTGTGTGTCAATCTTAATTACGTAATTGGTCCGCACACAAAACCACAATTAGTTTGAACGTGTGTGTGCTTGTGTGTGCATCACCCCTTCAAACTTGTCATCCAACATGATTTCAGCGATCTAGTCACTTTTGATTTTTCTAGTTAAACTTGTGTGCTGGGTAATTAAGTTCGACAGTATGTCACCCCTTCAAAGAAGTGTGGCACACATTCTCTTGCTATCGTGCATTTCATAAAATCAATTAACGATGTCACTGTTGCATATACATCATAGACATTTTGAAAGAGAGCATGGTTGCATTTTAGAGCTTTATAACTAGTTCCTTCGTTTATTAAAAGCTCCACTTTTAATTATCAGGAACGTAGCCACAGGGGAGAGGGGGGGGCTCAGGAGGGGCTAAGACNAGACACGTCTAACAGATTGGAGAGCCACACATACATAAATTTTAAGGAACTATGCTTTATCTCCAAGACAATACCAGCTAACACTAAATATACAACAACTGACATTCAAAATAAAACTAGCAATTTTAACGAGATCAGTTGAAGTAAGTGAGTGTATTATTTAACATTTGTATAGATAGAACAATTGATAAGAAACATGAAGAGATTGAAGCCTTGTAAACAGATTTATTGAATTTAGCTCAACAAAATCTTTTATACTAGAGCATGGCTATTAGAAACTTTGAACAATTGCATGATATTTTTGGGAAAATCTTTGCAAAGACATTCACTTTTTTGATGGAATTCGCTGACAATTGTATTGCTGTAAAAGAAGTGATGAATTAAATTTCCAGTTTCAAGGCTTTAGACTTTTATTTAGGAAACATACTTTTGTCAAGTTGTTTAGTGGTTTTAGGCAAACTGAAAAAGTATCTTTGAAGATATATTGCTAAAATTAATATATCCTAAATTTGAAGCTAACATTGATGCATATTGTCATTGTAAAGCTCGTGGCTTATTCGCTACTATCACCAACGATAGTTTTATGGCATTTCTCATTTTGCTACAAAGGTTCTAACTTTAATTGATATTGTATCCAAAGTTTTGCAAAATATAAACACAAAAATTGCGTCAGCTGTGCAAGTGATTCACCGAGAAATATTGAGAATTACAGAAAAATATAATGTAATCAAAATTAAATTAATGGGTTACCCAGTAATCTATCTAGAAAATGAAGTGGTCACTAGATGTTGTTTGCCACTATTTTCTGATTTATATAAAACTACTTTTGTTAGATTTTGTCTGTTATCTCAATTGAAAATGAATTTGAAAGCCGTTTTAGTGATAATTTACACTTGTAGAGATTCATTTGCTCACTTTTTCACGGAAGAAATTTTTTGCAGCTGCCCATGGTTGTTTTAGATGGCAAACTTATTTTTTCGAAATTCTCAAGCAATTTTTTCAAAGCCAATTAAAAAATTTGGAATTAATGAGATATGGAAAACCTATTGGTGGAGTTGAAATTTTGTACTAAAGTATATTGCTGAGAATGAATTGCTTGAAAAGAAATTTAAAAGAATTAAATTCTCTCGATTTCTAATGTTCAGGTGATTAAGATGTCAAAAATCCATAGAAGCAACAACCAGCTTTAGCTGCTTTTTCTAATGGTAATGTAAAGAGATGTCACTCCCCTATCTTGTGATGCTTTCAAATTTTAGATATGTTTATTTGTTTATGAGGTATATTATAGGCGTTTCAAAATTTTTCAAAAGATCAAAAAATTTAAAAATTCCCTGGGCAACTTAAGGTTAACCGTCAAGTCTAATTGAATTTAATGGAACTAATTGTTCAGGGCTGCCATGTGAAAAATGGCTAATTTCTTTTCGTTATTATGACACCAAAGGTACTATTTCAAAATACTCACGCTGGGCCCTGGTCTAAATTCATGAAATATATCAGACCTGATGCAAATTGGCTTGCACCATTTACATTTCTAAGCAAAACCTCATGTGCTATGCACTATCAAGAATAGACTTTCCATAATGACATAAGACCTGTGCTTTTAGAAGCAAAATTTTATTTTTTTGTCCCTTGAAAGAGAAAATCTATCTCAAGTTGACTTTACTGATTCATTAAAGTTTAGACGGAAAGTCTTAGGTTTCTTACATTTAACTATGTTCCTAAACTTTCACGTCTTAATGTTTTTCAGATAATTATCAGCAAGCAACTATCACTAAATCAAATATCCCACCTAAAAATATGTCAGCCCCTCCTGGTGTCTTAGCCTGGCTACGTCACTTTAAAATACAGAAACCTGCGTTTTTGTGAAGAGGCATTAATTGATTTATTTGCATATTTAATATGTATTAAAATTGAATCCATTTATTGTTTTGTTTACTTCTATAATTTGTCACTAGGTTTCTTAAAATCCATTTTTCTAATACATTTAAAAATGCGTCAACTAGCTAGCACAAATATACGAACGTTATAAGTTATTGGAATAAGTTTATAAATGAAATATCATAATTTTTTTGCAGAACAGACAAAGGATTTCTATTTGTTAAGCATTAACTTCAAATCACAATAGTGTATTGAATGTAACGGAATGTTCAACTTACTGTGAAAAAAAACTTTAGTGGCAAAAATTTCCTGTTTTGGTGCAATACCGTTCTGGTCAAAATATTTGTGACTATGTAAATTCACAAATCTGCTAAAAATGAGAACTGAATTTGGGATATTTTTGAATTTTTTGTAATAGAAAATTTAGTAAGGCAGTAACCTAATGCAGCACTGCTAAACGGTGTCAAATTGTATTTACTATTACTTGCAATAAACTTTATTAAAGCGACCAAATGTGTTTTACCATGACTGTACAATTACGCATTGCTCTATCTATTCTATAAAAGAATTAAGCAAATGAATATTCATTCTGAATTTTGCCCTAGAATTCACACCATAAAGGCAAGAAATGTTGGTGTTCACTTTCAATGTTAATATATTCTGAGAACCAATTACTAATTTTACAAAATCTATAAATTGCTTAGTATTGTATGATATATATATATATATATATATATATATATATATATATATTTCCCAATTTCTCCTATAAAAATGCATTTCTTTATTAAATTATATATTTCAATGACGTAATATTCTTGTTTAGAGGCTTTTTACAAATATTAAAAATCATATTTTGGTAGTATTCCTAAACTTTTTAGCACAAAGATTAGAGTTAGGGTGAAAATGCACCAAATATATTTACAACATATAATTATTTATTCGGTCACAAACCACTAAGGATTCCAAACTTTACAAAAACATTATCGATTTTTTATGTATATCAATCATATCGTAGCATATTGCTTCTTCTGAACAAATTTAAATTAATTAGTATATTTAGGTATTAAATATTTTAAATATACATGTATACACTAACAATTGTTTATGACAATTTTTTAATGTATAAACGAATTCAATTAAAATATTGTCAAAATCAGTCATCAAAAAACTTTGCGTTTTCGTCACACACATAAATTAAAGTAGCTTTAACTTAACTCTAGAAAAACGCAAGGTTCCCATTGCGGCTAACTTCAAGTTCCACACTACTGTTAAGGCATAAGCTAAAGTTACCTTTGATGGCAGTGTGCGGTGAGATTAACTAAACCTTAAGTTAGCAATTAACTTAAAATAATGGCAATTTGAGACCAGGGAAGCGCAAAAATGATTGCAGGAATAGTTTTTCTTTCTATCAATGTCATGCAGCCAATTACAATAAGTTGCGTAAAGTACAGTTCCCTAAATAGGCTATTGCACAAATAAGCCACACCTTCGATATCTCTTAAGGGAATCACAAAGGACGGCTTCTGCTGGAGGAATTAAGTTGCTCTATCAGCCATCTAAGATGACAGCAAATTGAGAGAAAATTCGATTTGGTGCTTTAGCAGCAGACAATGATTCATGGTCTATCTCCACAATTTTAAGTTCAAAAATTTTGTGAGCTATTGATTTGAGTTGGTCGTCAAAATTTTCAGGTGAAGTATTGTCGTGTTCTCACATCTCTTTATATTAGTAGAGAATCGTAGATTAACTTGGTCAAGTGCATACTTAATTAATTTTACCTGTTCTGGTGATACATATTATTTTCTATAGCTATTATTAATGCCCTAATAAGGCCTGTGTCGGAATAAAGAACTGAGTAAATGTTATCAGTTATTATATAGGCAAAATAGTGTTATATTTCTATAACTAAATGTTATGCAGAGATCACTGGGATGAAGAGCTTCAGAATTCTTGAGGCAGAGACAAGATCGTTCATTGACCAAAGATATATCTAGTAAAATCTTTGAATTAAACTATTTACTCAGTCTCCCTCAGTTCTTTATGCAGATTCTGTTTTTTAGAGTTTTAAAGAGTTTCTAAGTTTTCTATATAAACACAATTTTCAATGCAAAAAATGAAACATGGTAGTTATAGATAGCGCAGAAGCATATATAGCATGCTATACTTATATTTTAGCACTTAAAGTCATCAAATATACTATACGTTGGTTCATGTTTTACTAATTAATGTATGTGAACACGGGGTTAAAAATTATGTTTTCTCTATGTCATTATTAGGGCCTGTTTGCCCAAAAAACAAATGTGATTACTTTGCTTAGCAGTGGCATACAGACGTGGAGGCCAGGAGGGCCAAGGCCCCCGCTCGAGAAATAATGGCCACCCCGCTGCCCCCTCACTACAAATTGGTCGAATGAATTTTGTTTTTCATACCAATTGACTCTGAATCAATTTTGTTCATTTAATATATCCGAAGTCTGTGAATGTATTTAGTGATTGAATTTGTTCACCCTTATAACCTAGGGTAGGGGCCATATTGGGCATGAACAAAGGCGTACAGTACGGGCTTCTCTAGTACGGGCACAGACCCAATATACGGGCTCTAAATGGAGCATGATTGCTCGTTGTTTGTTGAAGGTGATAATTTTTAAATCCATTTGTTTGAATTACATTAAACTTATTAAGTAATAGAAATTTTCTATCTATTCTATATATCGATTTCTGAATATGTATTTCATTAAACACTAAACTTCATGTAGATTTCCAGAAGAAATTACAAAATAGCACATAAAATATTACACTAAAACCTCAATACCATTGACCTCTTTTGATAATGTGTTGATAAAATGATCGTACTTATGTACATTATTTTTTAACGTAAGAATCGTAAGTTGTGAACTTCAGAAGACTTTCCATATTGTTTAAATTGAATTAATCTAAGGTACCTATTTTGAAAGGTCTTACAAACAGGGTGGTATCCTCATGTGATAACCAGGACTTGGTTTCCAGTAAAATATTAAATCAGTAAACTAATGACGTGGCCATGGGAAGACTTTCCCCCCTTTCCCCTCGACACAAAACAGATATGAATTGTTCAAATGAAATGTAACAAAATACACATGGGAATTATAATATTTCCATAGTAAATCTCTCCAAGATAAATTCACAACGATGAGGTAAGTTTTCCCACTGCTCTCAAGATTTCATCAATTCTTATTAATTGAGTCTCTGTCTTGAATTTCTCTCTCAAAGCTTCCATGACTATGGTTTAAAATGATGATAAACACTTTCTTTAAAAATGCCCACAAAAATAATAGTCAACATGTAAAAATCTAGAGAACCTGGAGTAAAAGGAGTCCAAATCCACGCCAAATAACACGATCTTCATGAACATTATTTGAAAACAATTATGCAAAGCGAGGTGGCAACACCATCATTATGAGAAGTTGTTTTTGATATCATTTTGTTTGGTCGAAGTTGTTGTATGATGTGTAACCAAGGTGGGGCTCAATTTGTTTTTTGTTTGCTGAACTGTGTCAGTTGGGCATATCATATCAAAATTCTCATGCAGCTATGGCGAAAAGCATCTATCCGCAAAGCAGAGATCCAATCAATAAATATTGATGAAGTTTACCTTCCATTGTGAAGTTATTTTAGAGCAGAATGATTCACATATTCACCATTTACTGTAGAAATATATATAATTTATATATATGTAATTTATATATATATGAAATTTCACCTGGACCTCACCTCAGATATTTTCGCCCCCCCCCTAGTGCCTCCCCTAATTCAATATTGCTTGTACGCCACTTTTGCGTAGAATGAAGATTTAAGATACTTATATTCAACAAAAGATGCTCCAACTTGGTGTCATTCGAAAGATTTGATACCTAATTATCTAACAAATACCTATAAAGGTGCAATTTAATAAATACGCTGAGCCACATATTGGATAACCTTGCTAGAACACTGTAACTTACATAACTGTTAACACCTTTTTTCATATTTTCGTTTGTTTACCCAGGTTGAAAAATAATACTAATCTTACTATTTTAGCCCTATACTATAATAAACTTATTGAACTTACTAAGTCCTAACATTCTACAACAATCTTAATAATCCTAAGAATATTTTTTGTAAGTTTACTAAGTATCTCTTCAAATAATAATCTTAGTAATTTTAAGACTGTTTGTTATTAAGATTAATAAGTCTATGTATAGTAAAATTTTCATAAAAAATAGGTCAAAATTTCCGACAAAATGTTGTCTATATTTCTTATTTCCTAACATAAATATATCCGGAATAGCTAAAAACTGGTCTTAATAAATTTAATATATTGAAATTAACTATACTATTTATAATTGCCATGCACCATCTATTGAAGCAAATTAGAGGAAATGGAATATTTATGAGATTCCCAAATATATCAGATAGGTTCTGAATTCTGATAATAATCATCATGGTTTTTCTTAGGTAAAATTTAAAGTTTTCTGACAAGAATGTTGTATGTTATGATTTAAGAAGTCACCCATAATTTATTTTACAAGAAAAACATGAAACTTGCATTTATGTTGTTTTTGACAATTATAAATCTATGAAAAGATAATTTATATTTTTAATGTAGATATATACTATAAAATACATATTCTAAATTTGTATTAATATAAAAATTTGATAAAGATTGAAACACAAACATTTTGAATTAAAGTTTGCAGTTTGCGTATGTTTTGCTATATTCCCGCAATTACGAAAATCTAATTGCATTGAAATATTTCTGCAGATATCATGCATTCCAGCGGTATCTGATGCTACGTGATCGAAACATGAACAAAAGGTAGCAGATTATATAATGCAATTTGTAGCCGTTTCTATAACCTGGAATCTAAATAGAAGCTTACTTAAGTGACTACTTCCGAAGCTCGATGTGTTTAAAGAGCTGTGCTACCCTATACATTAGTTGTAATTTATTATAAACTTTATTTTATATGCAACGTTTATCAACTATCTAATAAACGATTTCTGCATGTATTGTTAAATTTGGAATTACTAAATATTAAGTTACTATTTTGTGTGTGTAAACTTTTTATTCTATCTTTTTAAATATATTAGTTGTGCATATTTATATCATTTTTACAAATTAATGACGGCGTCACTATTTTGGTAATATTGACATAGCATAGTAATTAAACTTACTAAGATTGCTAATTATTTTTATCCTGGGTTATACAAACTTCATTATTAACTTATTCAGAACTAATATTATCTCAATCTTCCTCTTTATAAATTCTCTGAAGATAGTTTTGGATCGTATTGCTAAAAATTAAATAAATGTCTCAGATTTAAAAAAAAACGAAATATTACGGCGCATTGATGCCGAATTTGGAAGAATTTTTCAGATTTCCCGCAATTCTGTTGCTTTAGTCATCAAAACAATCGAAGTTTCCGAGCAAATTACATACTCTACTTAGAATTCTTAACGTTTACACAAATGAAGAGAGGAAGAAAAATATACGAATTATGCATTTACATAGTTTGGAATTAGATAATATTTTAGAAATTAAAAGGCACTTTTAACCTACAACTTCGTTCACAATTTTTACTAAATTCAAATATTTACAACAAAGTTTTAAAACTTTCGGGCCTACAAATTTGTTCACAACTTTATTTTTATATTCACTTAAAACTTTCAAAACCAATATACTCTAATTTTATGTGACGGCCTGTAATATGCTTTCGTATATTTACCAAAAAGAGAGTAACGACATGCACCTCAAAACGTTGATCATAAATTATAGTGAGCAAATGATTTTTGGCCTTCAGGGTTTTCCAGAATGAATTTATCTTCTACTTTGTCAAAAGCAATCATTGCTGTACACCTTAAGTGTGTATGTCATTATGTTATAGTGTAATGTCTCCATTCTATCCAATGATTATAATAATTTTGTAAAATTGTGTTTATGTTTAATGTGAATTTGGACACTTTGTATATTCTCCCTAAAGGTGCCAATATATATATATATATATATATATATATATATATATATAGATAGATAGATAGATAGATAGATAGATAGATAGCTAGTTAGATAGATAGATAGATGGATAGTGTATTTTGAATGACAATGCGCAATGTGTAGAATTTGTCGGTGTCAAATGCTTAGTTGATGACTAGTGTCGTATTTACGAAAATATATTTTCTATAGTTATTATAATTTTACGATTTCATTTCAGCATTAATGTGAAAGTATATTGAATTCTTTAAATTCTGAATATCTGTTTTCCTTAATATATATTTTAGGGAAGAGCATATGCCAATGTTTCGCTGACGTCTCGCATAGCTGCCCCTTTGCATATTGCAATGGACGTAATCCAACGGAAAATAATGAAGACTGCAATACATTTATTGATTGTTTAAGCAAATTAGTAATCAACAATGGAGAACTAAAATGCCACTGGGGAGAAGTAAAAGGAATAATTGAAAATTTTCAATCAAACACCCAATTTCCAATTGAAATAACCTCTTTTATTGATTATGCCAGACATGTTCCAAGCATTATTGCAAATTCTGCCTGCAGGAAATGTTCAGATTGCTTTCAAGGCGATTCAAAACTCATCTGTCGTTGCATAAAACACAATGTTGAAATATGCGATCCAATAATGCTGTGTTCTTCTAATTTTTTCTATGAATGCGAGGACTACATGAATTGTTTAAATACGAAAGATCTTAATTGCGGTTCAAATAAGTTTGCTAGTGAATTTTACAAAAAAACGCCATCGGAAATTTCCGATGAAATTAAAACTACTTTGAAAATAATGAGAAATTTTTCTATATTTAGTGCCGCTAGTACGGATATAATTACTCTTAATACCGTTGCAACAACAGCATTTCAAAAGGATTCGACGTCGGTAAACTCTGAGGAAGATGGTCAAGAAAGCTCAAAAGCCGATAAGAATTCTGTTGCCAATTACCTTCCAATTGAACTTGAACAAGATGTTCAAAATGACATATGCAACATACTAACCATACTTATGCGTGAAAATGTTCTAAATTTACCGCCATTCTCACTTTATGTTATTAAAGGACCTTCAACATGGACAAAAAAAAGTGCATTAAAATTGTCTGTAAATATTAGCGCCAAAGATGTAGGTGTATGGGCAATGATCAGTGATAACTATTCCGAGATAGCAAACTTGGTTAGTGATAACGACAGCGCTAATGTTTTATCTACATTGAAAATGTTTTCATTAATAATTAATGACTATTCATGGTTTTTCCTTTCTGCTGATTTCAACACAATATTGGAAATTTCAAAAGAAAGTTTTTATGATAATGAAAAGTCTCATGTCAGAATACATCACCAAGCTTCATTCAGCAAACCATCCAACGATTCTCAAATACTTGCGTCATTGCGATGAAAGGATGGAATTGAATTCATTGGAAATAGCACTGAATTATTTAACTCAAGTATTTTATTTTTGATTGCTGAAATTGGTGCGATTCTTCTCACAGCAGAGCGTGGGATACAAACATTTCGAAAAGCTTACCGAGTATTTAATAGTGATGATGCTGTCTTCCTAAGACGTTCTGCAAAAATTGAAAATGCACTCATACCAACATAGTTATTATAGTTCCTAGCCTCATGGACAGCCTTTTCATAAATGTAAATAATATATTTAATTGCATTTTTTACATATATTTGTTGTTTTACGCAAAATACCATACTGTAGGTTTCAGTAACATATTTCAAATAGTTTACTTATAGCACTGGCAGTACAGTAGCTGAAAATTTACTGAGGCTAGAAGAAAACTTTATTTTTTTAACAATTTTTAAAGACCTTTGCAATATTATTACAACAAATAACGCATAGCACTTGCTTTATTGTCAGTAACAGTAAGAACGCATTTTATTATTATTATTATTATTATTGCATCTCACAGCTTCATGCTGGTATCCCTCTCAGCTCGGGGAACTCACCAGTTCCCAGGGAGTCTGAGAGCTTTCCTCAGGACTCTAGCTGTTCCTAACAATGCTGCCTTCTGTGCTACTGCTCCTCCCCACTTTGGTACTCCCAACTCCTCCAAGTATCTCTTATGCTTCTTACTCACTGCTCCTACAACTACTGGGACTACTTCAACTTTCTTTAACTTCCACAGCCTTTCTATTTCCTCTGCCAACTCTCTGTACTTGTCTATCTTCTCTTTCTCCTTGCTTTCTACATTTCTGTCCTTTGGTACTGCTATGTCTATCACTGTTCCTAATCTTTTCTCTTTGTCTACCACTACTATGTCTGGCCTCCGTGCTTCTATCACTTTGCTCGTCTGTATGTTGAAGTCCCACAGTATCTTAACCTTCTCATTTTCTATGACGCCCTGTGGCTTGTGCTCATACCACTTGTCTCCTGCTTCTAACCCATGCTGCCTGCTCAAACTCTAGTGTACCATTCTTCCCACCTTGTCATGCCTGAACTTATACTCGTTCTGTGCCAACTTCTCACACCCTGCTATCAGATGATCTACAGTCTCTGCCTCTTTCTTACATAGCCTACACTTATCACTTACTTCTACTCTTCTGTCTATATGCTTCTTCACCCAGTTTGTTCTTTTTGCTTGCTCCTTTGCTGCCATTATTAGTGCTTCTGTTTCTCTCTTCAGTCCTGCCTTCTTTAACCACTTGTTGCTCTCTTCTCTGTCACACTTTTCTGTGTTCCTCCAGTATTCTCCATGCATTGTCTTCTGCCTATACCTTGCTTGTCTCTCTTATTCCATCCTACTCTGGTATATCTTCTTTCCTTCACTCTCAGTTCTTATNGCTCAAACTCCAGTGTACCATTCTTCCCACCTTGTCATGCTTGAATTTATACTCATTCTGTGCCAACTTTTCACACCCTGCTATCAGATGATCTATTGTCTCCGCCTCTTTCTTACATAGCCTACACTTACTTCTACTCTTCTGTCTATATGCTTCTTCACCCAATT
The DNA here is from genome assembly GCA_900660155.1 of Hofstenia miamia. Taxonomy (NCBI): domain Eukaryota; kingdom Metazoa; phylum Xenacoelomorpha; order Acoela; family Hofsteniidae; genus Hofstenia; species Hofstenia miamia. The sequence continues at coordinate 225,013 of CABFPE010000847.1, read as the reverse complement.
TGTTCTTATTGCTTGCTCCTGTGCTGCCATTATTAGTGCTTCTGTTTCTCTCTTCAGTCTTGCCTTCTTTAACCGCTTGTTGCTCTCTTCTCTGTCACACACTTTTCTGTGTTCCTGCAGTATTCTCCATGCATTGCCCTCTGCCTATACCTTGTTTGTCTCTCTGATTCCATCCTACTCTGGTATATCTTCTTTCCTTCACTCTCAGTTCTTATCTTCTTTAACTCCTTAGTGACCTCTAGTAGGGATCCTCTAGGTTGCTCTTCTACATATTCCTTTAGCCCTAGTGCTTCTGCTTCTACAGTTTCCTCCACACTTAGCAGCCCTTTCCCTCCCTTATGCCTTGCCATGTACAGCCTATCTACATCTCCATTTAGGCTGAATGCTCTCTCTGCTGCTAGTATCTTCCTTGTCTCCCTGTCTAATTCCCTCAGTTCATTCTTATTCCACCTAACTATTCCTGCTGAATATCATAACACTGGTATCGCCCACGTATTAATTGCCTTTATGCTGTTCTGCCCATTCAATGCTGACTTCTGTAGTACCTTCCTTACTCTCCTCTTGTATTCTTTTCTTAACTTCGTCCTCATTTCCTCATGATCTGTTCTATCTTTCTCTATCACACCTAAGTACTTGTACCCTTCTTTGACTTCCTCAATCTTATCACCACTGCTCGTCCTCAAACCATCTCTATCTATGCACTTGCCTCTGGTCATTGTCACTGTCGCACACTTTCCTAATCCAAACTCCAACCCATGCAGACTCTTTACTTACTATCTCCAATGTGTCGACTTGCTTCTGCAATACCTTCCTTGAACTAGCATACATCTTAAGGTCGTCCATGTACCACAGGTGACTCACTGCTCTACCATTCTTCTCCAACTTATACCCTATACCTGTCTCCTTTAACTTTTCTTTGGTGGGGATTAAGCTAACTACAAACAGTAGTGGTGCTAAGCTGTCTCCCTGAAATATGCCTCGTCTAAACCTCAACCTGTGTCCGTCTATCTCAGTCTGCCACTTTCCCATCTCCCTCTCTAGAAACTCAACCCATTTCCGTGAAACTCCATTGGCATCTAACGTCCTCAATACCCACCTATGTGATATGCTGTCATATGCCTTCCTGTAGTCTATCCATGCCATTGCTAAGTTTGTCTTCCTTCTTCTACAATTCTCCACCACTGCCTGGTCTATCAACAACTGATCTTTGCATCCTCTTGTCTTTGTCCTACATCCCTTCTGCTCCTCTGGTATCAACNTAAGCTAACTACAAACAGTAGTGGTGCTAAGCTGTCTCCCTGGAATATGTCTCGCCTAAACCTCAACCTGTGCCCGTCTATCTCAGTCTGCCACTTTCGCATCTCCCTCTCTAGAAACTCAACCCATTTCTGTGAAACTCTTTTGACCTCTAACGTCCTCAATAGCCACCTATGTGATATGCTGTCATATGCCTTCCTGTAGTCTATCCATGCCATTGCTAAGTTTGTCTTCCTTCTTCTACAATTCTCCACCACTGCCTGGTCTATCAACAACTGATCTTTGCATCCTCTTGTCTTTGTCCTACATCCCTTCTGCTCCTCTGATATCAACCTGTTCTGTTCTAAGTAACATGCCAGCCTACTTGAAATCACAGAAGTTAGCAATTTCCACGTTGTTGGCAGACATGTTATTGGCCTGAAGTTGCTTGATTCACTACCTTTCTTTGGGTCCTTCTGTATCAGAAATGTCCTCCCCACTACCATCCACTCTGGACACCCACTCACCACGCACTCCTCCAATGCTTCTGCTAGTCTCTCATGAACACTTGTGAACTTCTTCAGCCAATACCCATGTACCTCATCTCTGTCTGGGGCCTTCCAATTCTTCATCTTCTTTAGAGCCTTCTTCAGCTTTGCAGTTGTGATTACTTCTTCTTCTTGTCTGAGCTCCTTCTGCATCTACTCAATCCCTATCTCTGGCCCCTCAATTCCGCATATNAGAGCCTCCTTCAGCTTTGCAGTTGTGATTACTTCTTCTTCTTGTCTGAGCTCCTTCTGCATCTACTCAATCCCTATCTCTGGCCCCTCAATTCCGCATATATTCTCCCAGAACCTTACTGCATCCTCGCCTGCTCTAGCTGTACCCTTTTCTCCTGCATCTAGTTCTTTGTAGAATAGTCGTTCTTGGATCTCAAACTTCATGTTATCTCTTGCTTGCTTTGCTCTTGCCCTATATTTTCTTAGTTTCTCAGCTTCTGCAACTAATCTCTGCTTTAGCTCTTCTCTTGCTGTTTCTATTGTCTTCCCTTTACCTACCCTCAACCGCCTTACTTGTTCTGATCTTCCCTATTTGCTGCCTAATCTTTGCCACTTTATTCTCAATTCTTCTTTCCCATGCTGGCTTTCTGTCTCCCTTATCTTCTTGTTGCCTTTTCTTCTTCATGTGCATGCCTACATTCTTCAGCACTTCCCATGCGCCTGCATACACTAAGCTATTTACTTCTATGACACTCCTAACATCTATCCTCTCCAACACTTTATTGACCTTTGTTGTCTCTACTTCTAGCTTGATTTTCTTAACTCCTCTTTGAACTGGCAACCTAGTTCTCTCACCTATTTCCGCCACTTCTGCCTCAACGTCTATCACTTCATCTTCCCTTTGCTTAGCCTGTTCAACTCTCTTTTTCTTTTTACTCTCATCCAATTGTAACTTTCCCACTTGTCCTGCAAGCCTCTGCTCTGTAATTTCTAATCCTGTTCCTGCCTTCCTCCATTCTTGCAACATTCTCTTCCTGTAACTCATCTCATCTGGCCTGCTTCTTCTGTAACACTCCAATGCTGTCCTGTTCTTCTCATCTGTCCATTTGTGCCGTTGTCCATTGGTCTGTGTGGATCCTTTACTCCCGATTGTGGAGTCCGCCTGTTGACCGGAGATTCTTCTCACCCCCTGCCGGGGACGGAGGGCCTTTTCTTT
>CABFPE010000847.1:203583-213713 GCA_900660155.1 Hofstenia miamia | reverse complement strand
TATATATATATATATATATATATATATATAGAAAATCACTTTTTAACATTAATGTTTTCTAAGCAAGGCACTTTTTCCATTGAATTATTTGTTTCACTTACACAACTGCAATTTTGTATAATTCACTGATGGCGCCAATGGTCACAAATAAAGCATGTTTCCCACCAGCAGTCCACTGATGATAGTCAATATTATATTATGAATTTTAATTCGTAACTTGGTATAATTGGTTGATTTAAGAGCACAGTTGGAAGGGTGTATATCATATTATCCCTAAGATGGAGCACCTTGCTGCAAATCATTGAATTTATTATGTAGTGCTCATAGAAACAAAAGCTGACATACTAGATTGCTTTATCAACTAATGAAGTTTGAGTAACTTCATTTGGTATGAAAATTTATTTTCATCTGGCTAAATGTAAATCATTATAACTAATATTTGTTCCCTAGATGGCGGATCGATCCAGAAATGTCATTAATGGGCCATTGTGGCACCATTAATGGAAATAAGAAACTGATATATACGTAATATTTTTTGAAAATTGACATCAAACTTTAAAGTAATACATATATTACTTATCCAATAATATAATATAATATTTTCACTGTAAAATTGTGGAATTTGAAGATTATTAAAGCTTTTTGTTTTGTTAGTTATTGTTGGCAAATAAATGGCCATTATTATGCCAAATGATCCCATTAATGGATCATTGGTTATCCGAAAATCTACGCCAGTGTATATGATGATCCTAATTCGGTTGCTTTAAATTGAATTTTAATTGTATCAGTTTTCGTTTTTACATAACTAAGTTGTTCTTTTTTAGCACAGTTAATGCAGCAACCAATTCTCATCATTATTGCTATAATACTTTTCTAAATTATATCAAATTTATCATAATTAAAAACAATACCATTATTGTTTCCTTGCCACTTATAGCATTCGGTTATTCTACTCCTTTCTAAAATCTGATTGTCATTGTTAATTGAAATTAAAGTTGATGCAATATTATTAGAATAAATCCTTTTCTCGACAAAGTTCTCAAATAGTTTTTCATTTTTGCACCGTTCCTTTAGTAGGTCTTTAATGTTAAGAAGGCATTCTTTGAAAGCACTACATTGTGATTGTGCATCACTGTCCAAACAATCAGCGTAGTTACATTCAACCGCAAGAGCCAAGCATTTGCATTCCTGTTTGGCAGCAACACGATTACAGCACTTTGACATATCTCGCTTATTTCGATTGCTTTTGCACTGTGGTAATTCATCCAGTGATGCATTTGTTGCTTTCTGAGTCCAGTTGGGCAATGACTTAAGATATTTTACGACTTCTGGATTTTTGAAATCTGAAAGCTTAATTGCAATTATTTGCTTTTGCAATTCACAAATCACGGCTTTTCGATCAACAGCTGTTTAACATTCATTGGATGAAATTCCATTTCCAAGAAAAACCAGCGCTAAAAATAAAGGAAATAACTCCAACAATATTACAGATTAAATAAAATTGTAGCATTTCACATTCTTGTAACCTTAGTAAGATTTTTATCAATGATTTGGCATAACACTTGTGAACAAAAATGTTTTCATTAAAAACTGTAGTAAACTAATTTTATTTAAGCAAGTGGCAGCCTAACTAAGTTTGACAAACAGTCAAACAAGAGATTCGCCAAGAGTCTTCGTCGACTTCACTTATTATTTAAACACAGATTTTGTATTTCATTGTTCTGTGTGCCATTCTTGTGCAACTTATTCATGCTTTTAGAATTTTTATGATCCTACACATTTGAAGATGTTTAACAACAGTGATCTAAGAGCGTGGTTAATTTTTCATTTCTTATATTTAGATCTCAACTAATCATTTTGAATGTTAACGCTTTTTTGAATTCGTATTGACTTTTCCAGAAGAAATTTCTTGACCTATTTGTTCTTATGTTACAAGGCAAATGAAACTTTAATTTTTTGCAAATGTTTAGTAACGCTTAAGCTTACAACTTTGTTCACATTTTTTCACCATAAAAGCTTTAACAGCAAATTTCAATCTTCTTCACACTTAAAAATTTGTTCACAACAATTTAATCAATAAAAATTTTCAAGGTCAATCTAGTATTATTCTAAGTATGCATGACTTTGTTGAAATTTGAGTCTAGAAAAGAAATCTGATTGTAAGAAGTTGTAATGATCTAAAAACTCAACCACTATATATTAACAACCATCGTTCTAATAAGGTTGAGACATCAAAGCCGGCCTGAACCCAATTCATTTAAATTTGGTTACAAAATTTCATGAAAAGTCTAAAGAATTACTTTGCAAAATTTTATGATAAATTTTTAAAATGTGAATAACTGTTGGCATTAAATACAATTTGAAATGTTTTTGTTAAAATTAAATGTATAACCAATTGCAGAATATAGCAATTCAATGGTCTCAAGCCCTTTTAACAAATATAAAAACAGCATAACCCTTTGATCAAAAAGATTGTAAAAGTTATCACGTAAATATTTGGAGTGACTGATCAATCAAATAATTTCTTCGATGAAGAATGAAGGCATTGTCAAATTAATTTAATTTTTTGGCTGATGAATCGCTACCACATTTTGCAAACATCCAACAAAATCAAATATAATGAACTGTGATATATATATATATATATATAGTTGCATACACTTGTAAAGCTGACAAAAAATATATACTTGCTCTATTAATAAATACTGTGGTCTTATTTCAAATAGATGCTTCAATTCGATTACTGTCTCGATTAACAACAGTTTGATATTGAAATAAGTATTTATATTAATAACCCAGTAAAAGGGAATAATTTTCTCAAAAACTCTTTCAAATACCATCTAATTTAATAGTGCATTTTCACGAAGGCGATCTAGCAATCTAAGTCAATTACTTGGCACTAACGAACCCTTCCTGGCCTTTGGTAGCAACTGTTTAGAAAAGCATCTGGTCATTTTCTGTTAAACATTTTAGTAACTGTTCATTGTTATTTTATCGTTATTTTATTAGTTGTTGACCTGTCTTTTGTAGGCAGGTCGTTTTTATATAATTTGTGTTTAAGTAGAATTATTACAGTGATGCTTGCTTTTATATTATCCTAATTTTGTCGCTTTAATATTGGTAGAAGAGAGTAATGAATAATAAGTATCCACCAAATTTCGATCACCAAACTGATTCTTATATTAAATTGAGAAAATAAATTGAATTATGGTTGATGGTGACTGAGTTTTTGAAGAAGAAATAGGCTGTTTATATAGCTATGAATATGAAGGGTATGGCGAAAGATGTTGCTATGATTATTCCCAATGCTGACTTGAATTCAGAAAATGGATTAACAATTATTCTACAGAAACTTGATGCATTATTTGCGAAAGCCAATGCTGATGCTGCATTCAAAACATTTATGCAATTTAAATATTTATCAAGAGAGGATAGCTCGAATCCCAGCAGCTTTCAAACTTTTCTTGTTTTCTTTGACAACATTGTTTCAAAAATGAAGGAATTTAAAATGGAATTGAGCGACAGTGTACTTGCTGCCGAGATTCTTGCTTCTTCTAAACTTGTATTTGCGGGTATTAAAGAAGTTCTTAGTGGGATGTTCACTGAAGTCAATTTTGGTACTACATGCTCTAACTCGGCTTCTACAGTAATTAGATACAATTGGATATATCGACATCTGGTCATTACCTGCTTAGGATTGACATCCGTCTTAGTGCTGCGCTTAAAGAATGTGTTGTGCTGCTGATGAGCTCTTATATAACAATGACTTCAGACGTTATTCGAAAAACTCATCGCCAATTTGGACATCCATCTTGACATTGGTTTGAGCAACTTTTGAGATGTGCTAAGAAGCGTTGGAAAAAAGTTGATATTGAAGACAATACGGTTGTGAAATGTGCATCAGGGATTCTCGGTCAAAAGGGAACTTATCGTTTCAATGCCTTTATCAATGGAATTTAATTGTATGCTTGCCTTCTTTCTAGATTTTAATGGAAAGTCTTCCTGTGTTGCATATAATTGATCTGCATTCACGATATTTTGTGCAAGCATTTTTGGACAATTGGATTACAATTTTTGTAGCTGCTAAACAAATATTGACCGACAATGGTGGAGAATTCGTTGCCATATCCATGGATGATTTTCGTGATATATTCCACAACACTACTGCAACTTATTTGCCTTTTAGCAGCAAAAGAGTTGAGAGGAATAATGCCGTTATAAATGAAATGGTGCAGAAGGTAATTGAAGCAGAACCTACCAAAATCTTTCTACAGTTCTAGTCTCTCTGCATTTAGCAAAAATTATTGTCCCAAGTAACTGGATTACTCATCGAGTCAAATCGTATTTGGTAAAAATCCTCGTATCTGTAGTAATCTGGATGAGAATCGTATTCCTAGATTTGGTACATCAATGTTAGAAGCTGTTGAGAAACACATGAGAACTTTGAGATGTATAAGAGCAGCTTTCATAGAAGCTGAATGTTCTAATCGAATTCAAAGAGCATTTTCGTCTCGTATTTGAGCCAATGCTGGTTTGTCCTAGGATATTAACTCTAAGGTGCTTTATCAATCTGAAAATTTAAAAAAATGGAAAGGACCTGCACTAGTTATTTTACAGCATGGAGCTGAAGTCCTAGTTAAACATGAAGGAATTATGAGACATATACATGTTTCAAAGATTTATGAGCTAAAGTAAAACCTTTTCACTCACAATGAAAATAAGGAAGCAATTCCAGTAGATCAAGTACCTCCAGATGATGTTGGAAGTGACGATGACTATACTCTGGTTGTGAAGCAGACATAAATGAGCAGTCTGAATCAATGGAAAATGGCATGAATGATTATTTACCACGTTATCCATCCAGAAATTGTTCCGTCTCTGAGAGGCATGGTGAGCATAGGATGCATTATAATGATACGCCTGCAATTTCTGCAGCTAAAGAAAATGAATTATCCAATTGGTTAGCCAACAGAGTTTACAAAGAATGTAGTCTAGACGAAAGAAGTTTAAAGGAACTAAATGTTATTTCAACTAAATGGGTAATAACTCACAAAACTGATTATATAGGTGAAAAAATGTAAAGCAAGATTGATTGCTTGTGGTTTATTTCAGGAAATCAATCGGGAAAATGAAACCTTCTCGCCCACCTGTTCAAAACTCACAATGCAATTACAAAATGGACATTGCTACACCATTTTTACAAGGAGATAATTTTAATAAAGAGTTATATGTTGTTCCTCCACCAAAAGGCAAAACTCAAAAAAGGAAAATATTGCTAGGTGTTTATGGGCGTCATGAGGCTAGTCATCTCTGGTATGATCATGTATCAAGAGAGATTATACAACTTGGAGCACAGGTGTCTAGCTTGACAGGGCTTTATACATATTTCGTAGGAATGACATTGTCATGGGATGTATAAATACACATGTCAACGATTTTAAGATTTGTGGAAAACCTGACTTTGTTAATGAAATTATAGTTAGCATTAAATCAGTTTTTAAAATTGGCCTTGTACAAAAGATTGGTACTGAATGGGTTACGTTCATTGGCTTCCAAAATGCGTCTTATTGATCATTGTATAGAAGTATCCCAGAATGATTACATCAACAATCTTAATGAAGAAGAGAGTTTTCAAATCCCAGCGTTAGTCTTGGTAAATTACTATGGCTGTCCATAAATAGTAGACTGGACGTAAGTTTAAGAAAAGCCGCTCTGAGTGTTGACAATCCTTAGCTGTTTACTCAGAAATGCAATAAGATGATTCGATATCTGAATTACAATCCGGGAACAATGAGATTTAGAAATGCATGTCAAAACAATAGCGCAATACCTGATCTCTACATTTATTCTGATGCTTCTTTGAATGACACAGCTCATGGTGGTTTTATTCTATTTTGGGGTTGTGATGTTGTCACATGGAGTTCAAAGAAATGCAAACGAGTTGCTCGCAGCACACTTGCTGTTGGCACCAGTAGATGCATTGGGTCACGCTATTCATTTGAGGCAATTAATCTTTACCCTGGTACATATGCAGAACGCATATATAGTTAGTTGTTTACAGATACCGAGTAGTTTGTTGATGCAGTGCATTCTTCTAATTATCCTATTGAACGATGACTGAAAAGAGATATTCAAATTTTTAAAGAGGGTATCGCTTCTGAAGATTATACTGGCTGTCATGTTTCATCATCTAAAAATTGTGCCAATTCGTCAAACAAAAGAAAAGGGCTCAAATCCCAGACTATTATATGGTCTTTTTTCATAAAAAAGCCTAGTGTTAAACATTTTAGTAACTGTTTAATGTAATTTTATTGCTATTTTATAAATTATTGACCTATAACTTGTAGGCCGGCCGTCTTTATATAATTGTCAATCATTGGTATTTAAGAAGAATTGTTACAATGATGCTTGTTTTTATATTATCCTAATACATTGATTATATTGTGGATTGAACATTTTCAACAACGGATTTCAGTGTGTTTTCATGGGAGTCCACAACCATGCTAAGATAGCTGAGTTGAGTATTGCATGCTTAGTTTAAGAGTAATAATTTTGAGCTCTGAAAAACAGAACGATGACAATGGAGCATTGAGCAGTTTGTGAATATAAATCAACTAAAAAAATTTCAGGATCACTGTCAATGAAACGTATTACCATTCTGAAATATTTTAAACAATAAAACACGGCGACGATTTTCAGAATTTTTTTAGTGAAAACACAAATTCTGCTGGTGTGGTAACATAGTAGAATTTTGGGCTTAGTGGGCTCCCGAATATGCACTAGTAGCTACCAAATTTGTATATATATATATATAGTGCTAGGGAGCTTTTAGTACAAGCAGAAAATTTTTCACTTACGTGTACATGGATCCAAAATTTTACACATTATGAGAAACACTCCTCAGTTAAATTTTAAAAGATTGGTTAGAGTTTACTACTGGTGCAACAATCTTAAAATTTCACAATTTCCTTATCAGCTTTTCTCTTGGTTAAGTGCCAGTGAGAAAACCGCGTTGCTTCATCCACATTTCACGCTACAATTCCTTCATTGGCATTCTTACATTGAATAACTGTCATTTAATTACCGCTTTGAAATGTCTATGAGAAGATTGAATGACGAAATATGGCTTTAAAATGACGGCACTTTGGATCATTTCAGTGGTGCTAAATTTCCATTTCATTCTGAAGTGCCTAGAGTGCTGTTTGATTGGCATTGTAAGTAAGAATTTGAATAGCATTTGTTGCATAGAGAAAAAATTCAAAAGCATCAAAGAAACCATGGGACTGCGTAAACTTCACGAAACATGTTCTAACTTGAAGAAATTCATAAAAAGAGAAAGTCCATGTGAATTAATAAAACAAACCAAATGTCAAGGCATAATCTATTTGAGATAGCCACCAGAATGGGTTGTTAATGATCAAAATGCAGGGATTTTCTCCTTTCTCAGTGCTTAGGAAGAGCGACGAGGTTCTAATGGCAAGGAGTTGATACTGTTTTATCCAGGCGAGAGGAAATGACCAAGGAAAGACATAGCAATCAGAACAATGGTGAAACATGAGAGATGACTACAATTCAGCATGCAATCCAATCCAGCAAATCAGAATAGGGTAGCTAAACGTGTTTGAGAGATACTTCAAAGAAACAAATGCCTACTTCCTCAGCTGCAGGACAAAAATGTGAGCCCAGTTCTAGTACATCTTCCAGTGATCCTTTGTTGAAGTTTTATAGAAGGAAAATTATTTTGGTCACACCATTGCAAAAGCCTTAGATAGAACAAATACGAGCTTTAGACTGATTAATGATCAGTCCATTTTCCGTGATATATCAAAAGAAATATAGCAGTCGTTTGATCCTGACATTTTGTTGAATTTATATTGGTAGGGATTGATATTGAGCTATTATTAATACCGTCAACACAAATAAGTGGAAATCTTGCCAATGATAGTGTCTGGTGAAAATATCACAAAGCTATTAGCTGTACTAAAGCTGGATTCAAAAACTGCCAACACTCAAGCCGAAGCTGTTGAGTTAGAAGTCCTGCTTGGAGGATCAGAGCTGTGCAATGCGCTTTGATACAAGACAATGTAAATGTTTTTCAGTGGAAACAGCTCTCAGTAAAAAACTTCTGAAATATGACAGCGGGCATCATGTGTTAGAGATAGATTTAGAAACGTTTACACTCTTTGCAACGATGTCTCAAAGTCAGAAGATATTGATATCTTTATTCGCTTCAAGGAATTTTTGTCCAACATTGACCAATACAATAATAGCACATCACTTGAGAAAATCGCGAAGCAGTCAGAAAAAATATTTTGCAGTTCGCAACCGAAAAGTTTCAATTAACTCATTCAGGGAATTACTATGAGGAACTGTTGGAGTTGACCATAATTTTTTTTCGAATTGGTCCCAAATTCAATCATCCTGAGCCTGATCGTATACGTTGGATGGCGCATTGTATCTATGCTCTACAAGTGTACTTGTACAAATAACAGTTTTTTCTCGATTCTTCCTCAACCGACAGAAGAACTTCCTGAGCAAAAACCATAATGCAGTTCCTCTGAGTATGCATGTCCATTATCACAACGTTCATGCCTTACTGATATAAGCGCAGTTCTGCTGCACATGCTCCATTTTCCTATCCAACGTTTTTCAGGAGTTTTCAGAATACAAGGATGGAGAAGTGGCAAATTCAGCTATGAACGCTTTCTCCATTAATTCTTGTGTTACTAGTCAGCAATCAAAAAATTTTAATGCTGAGATTTTTATGATGCTTAGCAGTTTGACCCTGCTTGGAACACAAAATGCAAAAGTAGAAAAATTCGAAATTCTCTCTCTATATATATATATATATATATATAATGTTATTGTAATGCGATTTTCATAAACCGATTGCACTTGTACTGCTTAATTTTTTGAAAGAAAACACAGCGCTTTCCCTCTAGAGAAAAAATTGAGGGAACTTTGAAAAAATTTGAAAACGCCTTAGCATTTTTAATATATACTTTTAAATATTTTGATATTAACAACGTAAACTTCTAAATTAATTGTTTTGCTCTTTTAAGGTGGATTGATTTTATGAAACCTCTAGTGATGAAAGGTGAAACTTAAATAAATTCGTTGAAAAATAAGCTCTTCAAATGCATTAAATATTTATACCGCTAGACTATTTAAGAGTTGCTTCTGATGTTGAGCAGCTGTGTTTGTTGTTTTACATTCAAAACAAAACAATATGTAAGTACTGTGTAAACAAAACACTTCACCCTCAGCTCATCAAGTATGAGGTCCATAAATTATATCGAAAGCGCGAACCATCTCACAAGGTTTTAGAATAATATGAGAATCAAATAATTCATAAAAACTTCCATTATAATTTCTTCATTAGAAAATCTCTCACAACTTAAAGAGGCACTGTGATATCAAATATAAACAAACAATATACAGTTCCGCGTAATGAAAGTATCTTCTAATTAGCGGTTATCTCTATTGGTCCGTAAAACGCCGAATGGCCCAGTGCTAAACATTATTTATTTTGATTAGCGCCAAATGTTTGTATCTGCAGATTGGAATATAATAGCATTCTCTGGTACAGAGTTGGCTATGGCTTTGTGTCCTTGGAAACTTATATACACTTAGACAACATTTACTCTGCAAATTCTGGTTGCATTCCTAAAGTTTTTTCAACATTCTGGATAGCTCCTTTAGCTCTATTTCACACCATAAAAATAATATTTTAAATTACTATAGCATTTGGGTAATTAAGACTTTTCTGTATTACAAATTGGAAATTTTTATTTGGCTATTTCAACCGACATATTTCGAAACCCTATTGCTCTGCGACTATTGAACCTATGGGTAAACGCTTTATATATATATATATTAGGGTATTCCAAAATTTATATTTTTGAACTTTAGTGTGGGATAGGAGACTGGCATAAAACTAATTTTCACAATAAATTTTTCATGATTTATTAAATTACGTAATGCCCTTTCTTCATTAAATTTTTCAAATGAGAATAAAGTAGTATAAAATGCGTCTGTATTGTTACAAAAAATACAGAATATAATTACTAAGTTGCTTTAAAATTCTTATTTGTTTGCCAAACAGGGAGGACGGATGTCCCCTTTCCCAC
>CABFPE010000847.1:173021-187823 GCA_900660155.1 Hofstenia miamia | reverse complement strand
TTACATCGACAAAATACAATCGGAGACACAAACATGCTAAACACATTTACAGGTTTTTACACTGAGCTCACCACATACATAGACAAACATACATTTATTCTATATATATTTTATTATTATTTTGTAAATACATGTATTTGTAGTTTGTAGCTTTCTTACTGTCATTTATTACTGCAAAAAATTTGCTTTGACTCTTATTATTATTATTATTATTATTATTATTATTATGGCTGGTGTTGAAGAGAACGGTTGGGTTTTTTGTGCTCACCGCGATGCTGTAATCAGCAAGTTGTTCGGCGGAATTAAGTCCCTCGATGCAGCGACTTCTTTTATTAAAGATAAAAAGAAAACGCTGCTTCATCAGATGTTACTTAAAAAAAGATCTCGCTGCTGAGGCTCTCTTACATCTCTTCAAAACTGCGCTCTTTTCTGAAGAAGAAACTCCTACTCTCTCTGATGCATGCGTTCAGTCCTCCTCACTGCCAAAACTTCTACTTCTGCATCTCCAGTCACTTCTACCTCGAGGATTCGTCATTGTCCTACACCACGTCAATATTCATCTTTTAAGGAAACTTCCCAATCACCAAAACCAAAGTCAAACTATCCAATTACGTCAAATCTATCAAACCTAACACTACTACATTTCTAATTGGCAGTAGTATTCTGAAGTATGCATCGTTCTCAAAATCTTCTTCCAAATCAGACAACTACAATCCACTCATATCCAGGTGACAACACAAAGAAGCTCATTGACAAAATCTCTTCCTATTCCAAAACTCACATCAACTCCATCATAATCAATGCTGGTCTTTAGATGCTCTTAACTCCAATGACACTCAGTCTTTCAAATCTAAGTTAAGCAGGCTAATCTCAAAAGTACGTCGTCAATTCACACCTCTCATCATCTACGTTCTTGAAATCACTCCTGTCTGTCACGATTCCAATATTCAAAGGAACTTCATAATTCAAGAATTCAACTGAGTCAACCACTCTCTATCTGCGAACAATTTCTCTGTAATCCCTGTTTTCCAAAGCTTTTTACATGCTCCTCGTCACATCAATGACAACTTCTGACTAGGGATGGAATACATCTTTCTCGTCAAGTTCGATCTCACATGATCCGCAATCTCCAATCCTACTTCAGACCCCACGAAATTTCCAATCCAACTCACCGTCTAGAAAATGTTTCCTATTCAAAAGCTGTAACCACTCGTCGAGTCCTTCTCCGTACTCTTTCATATCAATCAAAATGAAACAGGTACTTCTAATTTTGTATATTTTAACATATCTTTGTTTAAAAAATGTAGCTATATACTATATACACTCAGACATATCACCTATCAACTCACATCACACCACCACTAAGCCCTGCTACATAACAACACTCGAATTCAGTAAGTTCATTTTCTACCAAATCTTTAAGTTTTGCTCTAAAATTTATGAGAAAACAAACGGCAATTTTCTTAAAATCGTATGTTTAATTCTTCTTTTAATATACTACGCATATACAGTTAAATTCAGTACGTTTATTCCTAATAATCTCGATAAATATTTTTATTTCATAAGATTACTACTCTCAGGAGATATTAAACTTAACCCAGGACCAATTTTAGAAGAATCGCAAATAGAAATAAAACTAAAAAATTACTGCAATAACTATAAATTTGTATATCTCAATGCTAGAAGTCTAATTTCAAACAGAAATGACTTTCTAAGTTTAATAAATAAGATAGGACAAAACGCAATATTCTTAATTACCGAAAATTGGTTACAACATGACACTGATCCTAATTTGTTTACTCCTGACTGACATTATTATGAAATTTTCATAAAAAACCGATTAGGTAGACGTACTCATGATATTGGCTCCAAAATGTTTAAAACCAGTGCATAAATTAGAATATGAATTAAAGCACAATGAGAGGCACACCCAGTGGGGGGGGGGAACGTTCCCCCCTCAACAGAACACAGATGCTTCCATTTCTCATGAAATGTATGCTGCAAGCTTGCAATACTTATTACCTAAGTATCTCAGAAATCCACGTTTTTTTACCTATTGGAAGCAGTTAATGCCAGTAAAGCTTCGGGAACAGACCGTGACGGTGCTTGCCAAACTGGATTTTCAAACATTTCTCTTACGAGCTAGCACTTCCTCTTCAATTACTAATCAACCAATCACTAGCAGAGTCGTGTGCATTTCCTTTTACGACAGCTGATGTTATACCCATTGAAAAAGTTAAACCAGCTATTACTCCCACGACTGATCTTTGCCCCATCTCTCTAACACATTCTGTCTCGAAACTTATCGAGGATGTTATACTGACGGAAGTAAAACATAAAATTATGGCAAATTTGGATAAAAAACAATTTGGCGTCATACCTGCAAGCTCAACTACATTAGCCCTCATAGAAACACTACATAAGTGATTCATGTCGCTCGATAAACCTTCAACGTTTATGAGAATATTCTTACTGGACAACCAGAAAGCCTTCGATCTGGTCAACCACCCTATTCTGATAAATCGATTGAAAGAAATAGGTGTAAGAGATGCAATGTGTATGTGGATTTATTCATTTCTCTGCGGTTGTTGCCAGCGAGTGAAATTACCAAATAATGTATATTCCGGCTGGCAGACAATTAAGGCTGGTGTGCCACAAGGCACCAAATTGGAACCGCGGTTGTTCGCGTTGTTCATCAATGACCTATTGAGTAAATTTGACAATCGCCTTAAATTCGTAGATGATTCTAGTTTTTGGCAAATGGTAATTGATTTAAATGATGACAGTCAAGCAGTGGCACAGGAAGCCTTAAATTAGAGCACAACTAATGACATGGTCATGCATCCAAAAAAAAGTGCAAAGAGCTAACGGTGTCATTTTTGAGCAATTGGAATCCACCCCCTGAGATAACAGTTGGACAGGTTACTTTTTCGAGGAAATCAGAAGTTTCTTTGCTTGGAGTTATTATTCAAGATAACTTGAAATGGGATGCTAATACCGATAATATCGTCAAAAGAGCCTCCAAATGAATGTTTTGTCTGCAAACCATGCGTAGAAGTTGCTGTAGTATTAAAGAGTGCACCAAGGTCTACTGTTCACTGATCAGGTCGATTCTCGAATACGCATGTCAAGTATGGCACTCACAACTTAGTTCACAGAATCACAAAGATATTGAAAAGGTCCAAAAACGTGCCCTCAAGATTATATGTCCAGGCAATTCGTATGAAACAGCCCTTAACCGAGTTAATCTCAAGCCACTCAGCGAACGCCATCAAGATCTATGTGATAAGTTGTGGAAAAAAATGAAAGATCCAACTCACCGGCTCCATTATCTAGTGCTGAATCAAGAAGATATTCCTTACGATTTAAGAAATCCGAGACTGGAAAGAATGGAGATGACCAGGTTCTGACGAACTAAATCACAATTCGTCCACCATCAGTGTCTAAGGGACGTTCCTATAGCTTACAAAGAATGATCTGTTGTAAATTCTTTTATGACACAGCTTTATACACATTTTAAGCCTTTGGTTTCAATGTACAAAATAAATTATGAATGAATATTGTAGAGTCACTTAGTGACTTTTTCGAATTAGTTCTTTATTATTTATTTTGTATTTTTACGTCACCATTACGTCAGCTCACTTATTTCGATCTTAGGTTGCTATTGTTAGTTTGCCGTGCCCTTGGTGGTGCTTATTATTTTTGCTCAATTTGAATTTACGAGGGAACAAATAATTGATCATGATTAAACTACGTAGACAACTATTTTTGTAAACAAAGGCAGGTAATAACTCAATTCTTGTATAAAAACTGAGAGACTTGTAGAGAACGATTAATAGATTTTATCTACTCTCAACTGCCGTTTTACCATTGTATTTTTTTTCTTTTATATTATCTTGTCATGAAAATTATTGCTTAAGTTCGGCGACAATTTGGGAGTGCTTTCGCAGGCACAGGGCGACATGTAGCTTCTGAAGGTCTTTCTACTATTCAGCCCAAATTGTGGACTCATTAAGTTATGTATACGGTTAGGTATATGGAAATAATAAACCTCTCGTTCACAGTTCAACACGTACATGCACTTATACAACCTAACACTGTGATGATACCATGCCATTGGCTAACACGAATGTCTGGCAATTACAGACTATTTAATAGTGAGATGAGAGATAACAATGAAAATGAGATCCTTTATTTTTCGATGTGAGATAGAAATTAAAAGTGAGACAAAGAGGGTAGCACCAGTCAATAGGTTAAGCACTTTACTTCACTTTGGAGATTTCGCTTCGGCTGGAAGCCATACGAATTGGTCATCTTGGATTTTACCTAAAGTAGTTTATTACTTGGATGAATTACCAATGTTACATCTATAAGTTATAAGTTCTATGTTATTCTATTCTCCGGAATCGTGGCTGTTTTGTAAATGCTATCCAAACCTTCTGCAGAGTCAATTAGTTTTCTAGTTAAGTTACCGTACCAGCCCACGATTCTACTGTGACAGGACGCTGACGTGATAACTATTTAATCTTGTTGTTTCTCTCGATGGTATGGATGTTAGTTGGTTTTCATTTTTGGTGCGTATCAGCTGGGATAGTTGTTTCCCCTGATCACTGTAGGACTTCAGTGTAAGTTCACCTATCGATGTACAACTCAACTTCTCCACCCTTGAGGGATGGCGACGAAACCCTTAGTGTGTCTTATTTAGCTGATGTCATTTGTTAAACTCCTTATTTTGTTTTACTTTCTTAGTGCTTTATGTGTTGGATTTATTACCAGATACCGCCGTGTTCCCCAATTTGGTCTGTTACTTGTTGTTACTTCCATGAGTTATGTTTTTCTTTTGTGTCTGTGGAAGTGCTCCCTATTGTCAGTTACTGGAAATTATTGTTTTGCTATTATTATGGATTCTAGTCGTACTGTTACTTATTCTCCTACTTTTGGGACTTCTCCAATGAGGAGTGTCCCGGACATTACCCCTTCTACTGCTGGACCTTTACTCAATTTTTCTCAACCTAATTCTCCTACCCCAATTACGCAAAGGTTGGATCAAAACGCTGCTACCATCCCTTATAGCGACGCCAGCGCCATGAGCCCAGGATTTCACCGAAATTTGCGCCGAATTCTCAACACCCAGAATGCTCCTCCAATTCCTAGTCGTCCTCGCAGTTATGTCATTGCCGCTTACCAATCAATGCCACAGTTTGACATTCATCACACTGAAATAGAACATTTGAAAGAAGCCTTATCCCAGCAAGTGGCATTACGAATGGAGAGCAAACGTCATGTGGAGTCCCTCCAGGCTGAAATAAATACACAGCATGTGGCATACCAGAGGATGGGACGACAGATGTTAGAATCAACCATTGCATTAGAATTACAGATTCATGAGTTGAAGAGTGCTGTTAATAATTCACATCACCAAGAGGAGGCGCGGTCATGCAGAAACAATGAGTATGTCACTCACGCTGCACTCAACGGGGCTTTAGATGAGTTGGCAGAAAGAATTATTGGTTGAGTGGCACAGATGATTCAGTCAGTTGGCGTGAGCCATCCCACACATGCAGCAGCTCCCTCTTTCGAGGGTTCTCCGTCAATTCCTAGCTCTGTTCCATTTTGTACAAACTCAACATTTGCTCAATCAGTGCTCACTCATGTGTCTACCCTCACCACCGGGGCTACTCTTCAGATGGGGTACATTAAATCATTGCCCGACCCAGTGAGCACAGCAGTGGTGCCTACTTGCAAAGAACATGTAAGTGATACTAGCCCACTCCAGGGGCAATCCGGACTAAATGATCAACCACGATATTGGAAATCCATTCTTCCTATTGAATCTCATGAACAAATGCAGGTCTACAGTAAACATTCAGTTCTACTGAAATTCACCAGCCAAATCAATGCCGTCTCGCAATCTTTTGATGAATGGTTCTTTTTATTTGATCTAACAATGAAGCAATACAAAAACTCACAAGAGTCTGCAGTATCTCAGTTCCCTCTGTACCTCAGCGGATTGGCTTACAACCAATATATGATGCTCAATCGTAACATTAAAACTGACTATCAGCTGTTAATCGGGTTTTTTTGAAGATCATTATCAGGTGCCGCACATTAAACATCAATATAAAACTTTGCTGTGCAACATGTCATTCAAATTTGGCGATGATATAAGAAATTACATAACTCAGGTCGAGTGATTGTTTCGATTAAGCAGCCTATCAAAAAAGTACTTGCGACACGATTTGTTTTCTTATATTTGCCAAGGCTTTCCTCCATCTATCAGGAACAGGTTGGAAGTCCAATGCGATCCTGAAGATAGCCTGCATGAAATCATTAGAAAAGCCATCAGCGTAGTTTATATGCTGCAGAACTCCCAGAGAATCAACAACGATATCACTAATCTGTCTCGTACAAAAAAAATTGAAATGAGAAAGCCCACTCTTGTTAAAAAGGGATTCAAACTCTCCTCAGTCTGATGTTTCACCTGTGGGGAAAAGGGGCATCTCAAGTCTCAATGTAAGGCTAAGGTACAGTTAGTTGCGGATGGCGAAGGCTTCATTATAGACGAGCCCAATGAGTCTCTTTGTGCTGACAACCTTGTTGATTTGGAAACTGACAACCCTACTATGTCGCAGGATTTAAATTAACTGGAGTGCCACCTCCCTGCAAAGGCGCACAAAATATCTTAGTGATTACCCAGCTTATCAGAAAAAATGTGATACCAGTCAAAATGAATGGAAACATATTTAATGCCACTGTTGATACCAGAGCTGCTGCTTCCATAATCAGTGATGAGTGCTGTCAAGAGCTGTGTTTGAGTCGAGAATCCTTAGATCCATCTAGTGTAAAACTCATCGACGCTTCAGGAAATCCTCTCTCCCTTAAGGGGAAGTTATGGGATACCTTGATCAGAATTCACGCAGAACCATTTGAAGTAGATCTTCTAGTAATTGACACTTCAGATCATTGACTCCCTTACGATCTCATACTGGGAAACGATTTCCTAGAAAGGAACTCTTGTGTAATTGATTTTAAGAATAATACAATCGCCATCAAAGATCAGGAGGCCACCCAACTCGCTACTATACCTGAGAAAGAAATCATTTTTTATCTAAGTGAACCAATTTCGATTGAACCAAAGCATTGGACCAGAGTTGCAGTATCCTCTGGAGATGATATTAATGGAGATGTAATGATTGCGGGACAATGAGGCAAGTATGTATGCGGAGTCTCTTTCTCACCTGATTTATGTAAGGTGACAAAGGGGAAAACACATGTCACCGTTCTGAATGGAGCTAATTTCCCTGTTAAGATCAGAGCTTCTCAGTTACAACTCATAGGGGTACCAGTAAAAATCGAGAGCATACCTGTCATCTGTGTCCAATCTGCACTGCTGTTCACGATCTGGGAGAGGTGGCGAGCCCTATCAAGGTGCCTACCATTACTGACACCTCCCATCCTCATCTTGATCAGGAAGAAAGAAAATCTTTGGTCTCCCTGCTTCATAGTAAACATGAGGTATTTAATTATGGAACAATAAGCATTGGTCAGGTGGTGGGTGAAGAACATGTTATTGAGTTGAAAAACAACAGACCAATCAGATTACCAGTTTGCAGGGTTCCTGAAAATCTCAAACCAGAATATGAGAAAATCCTCAGTGACTTAATTGAAAGTGGTATTATACAAGGAAGCAACAGCCCATACATGGCTCCAACAGTATTTATTAGACAAGGCGAGAAGTACTGATTGTGCATTGATTTCAGAAAACTAAATGACATAACAATCAAGGATGCGTATCTATTACCCAGAATCAAAGATCTTCTATACAACGCAAGCAAATATAAATTCTTTTCCTGTCTCAACTTGTGCAAAGCTTACTGGCAGATACTGATGCGACCTTCTGACATCCCGAAGACAGCCTTCATTACTCCTTACGGTCTGTATGAGTGGAAATATATGGCGTTCAGCCTATGTAACGTGCCAGCTACCTTCCAGCAATACATGACCAGGGTGCTCAAAGACAATGCTAACATTCTCAAACCCGGTATATCAGCTTATATCGATGATATTTTAGTTGCCAGCAATACTTTTGAGGGGCACTTAAATAAGCTCGGCCGCACATTGGATCTGTTACAGAGAGCAGGCTTGAAAGTCAATGGAAATAAGTGCTCTTTGGCACAGAAGAAGGTAATCTTTCTCAGATGAGTCGTCAAACTGGGGTAAATCTCAATAAAAAATAACGTGAGGGAATTTTTAGAGAAGATCAAAATGCCTCGAAGCCGTCAAGATGTACAAAGATTGATGGGATTCTTTAATTATTACAGTATGCTCCTTCCGGACTTAGTGGAGAAGACAAAAACCATTTCAAACTTACTCAAAAAGTCTGTTGAGTTCAAGTGGACGTGGCAAGAACAAGAAGCATTGGAAGGCATTAAAAATGAGCTCAAGAAGATACCATCATTGAATACTCCTATAAGTGGAATATTGAGCCAAGACATCAATGGAATCGAAAGTCCTGTCCAATACTTTAGCAGGAAACTGTGAGACTCGGAAAGAAATTATGGAGCGACAAAGTGCGAAATGCTCACTTTAGTTGAGTCACTGAAAAAATTGCAATACTTTATCTTGGGATGCAAATTCATTGTGTGCACATAGAACAGTGCCCTCTCTTGGCTTAAGAAATTTAGTGGTGATAAATCAAACTGATGGATTGAGTATTTAAATGACTTTTCATTTTCAATCCGACACCACCCTGGTAGGCTCCATTTAAATGCCAACTATTGAACGGCACTACCAAGTTACGAGAGAGACCTCAAAAAACCAAATGGGGAAAAGGTTCCGTTTTCCTTCATTCCTCACACAGAATATCAGTTGATACCTTTGATTAATGCCAATCATAATGGAAAACCCATCCTCGCCATACTCATAAGAGAAGAGATTTCAGAACAAGAGATAATTCACTATCAACATCGCGATTGGATTTTAGATCAGATCATGAGGAGAATGAAGGACCCATACGTCCCTACTTCTCCAGAAGTGAATCAGTACTTCAACTGCTATAATTGGCAAACCAACGAGAATGGTTTATTGTACGCTAAGAGCAAGCACAACAACCTACTCACCATTCCCGAATATTTCAAGAGGGATCTCATACGCAGAGTCCACGAAAGGGGACATTTAGGTATACTTCAAACTGAAAAACCTTCAATTCCCAATATGTCACTACAGGCATAAGAGCTACTGATGTAATAGACAAATGCGAGAAATGCTTACTGAATAACATTAACCACTTTCCTCAGCAGAGAGCTGAGCTCGAATCTCAGGCAGCAGAGAGCCCTAACAAGCTAGTGCACATTGACCTTGAACAGTTATCGAGGGATGATGAGGGTTTCCAGTACATACTTGTAATGGTCGACCACTTTACCAAATTCACTCGAATGATCCCATTAAACAGTACAATGGTAGAGAAAGTTGCTGACAAGATAGTTAAAGAATGGATTTTGAAGTATGGACCAATGCAAAAGTTAGTTTCTGATCGAGGTCCTCAGATCGAGAACAATCTTTTGCAGGCCTTAATGAAGGAACTAGAAGTTGTCCATGAATTGACCACCACCTATCACCATCAAGCAAATAGCTTAGTGGAATGCTTAAATCAAACCCTTATAAAATTAATTTGAGTAGCTTTATTGCATGCAGCCGGAAAACAATGGAGGCGAGTTATCAAATGTGTCGAATATTTTTACAACACATCAGTTCATACGACTACAGGCGTGAGCCCCTTTAAAGCAATGTTTGGTCATGAAGCCACTATGTCCTTAACGATGATGTTCCCAAAGTATGCAGAGCACAGTATAGAACGTTATGTTAATCAATTAATTCAGGATATGCAACAAATTCACCCTACCATCTGCCACAACACAAACCAGTCCAGTATACGGCAGAAAAAGACCTTTAACAAAAAGTTATATGGAGAGCTGCATAAATGTGGTGACCGGGTTTTTGCTTATCTTCCTTGGGTAACAATGGATAGTAGTCAGGTACGTAAACTTGCTAATGATTGGCAAGGTCCTTTTACTATAGAAGAAGTGTTTGACCATAACACTTATACTTTAAATAACGGTAAAATGATACACTTTCAGAGGCTCAAACAAGCAATAAAAGACATAGAGAATGTTATAATAGACGATAACAACGAATTTACATTAGTGGATAATGGTGTTGATATATATGAAAAGTATGACAATTTAACTAGTTTTTCTGAGGATGACTTTTCTGACACTGATTATACTTATGATAATATTACTTCTGACAGTTTAGAAACACGTATGCTCCACCAAAGAAGGGCAAGAACTACCCCTGCTTATGATCCCAACATTTGGGATTTAAATCTTATAACTCCATTTAGGAATGAATATGAACAGTCGAAAACGCGAGTCACCAGCTCCACCATCCTGCCGTCGAGTGAGAAGGAGGACGGAAAGTAGCCATACTCGCCGAGAAGCCTCATCTAGGCGAGGGAGACACATATCTCCGCTTGTTGAGGCATGCACAAGGAAAAGGGGACGCAACGATGGTGCTGAGGAGAATCTGATTCCATGTGGGTGACATGTAGCTCCATGACTCAGAGAGGAGAAAGCAACCACGATGATGCCCTCAACATCTCGCCCCTACGCAGAGAGACACGTATCCCCACATACGCGAGAGGAGCTGGCTACCCCTTCATTAAAAACTTATAAACCTAGAACACCTTTTAGTGAGTTACAAATTGTAAATACCCCCAGTTGAGTGACTTGATAGCCCCCTCAACCTCATCCACAGCAACTTCTACTGTTAGGTCGCAGAAAAATGAAGAAAGAAGAAGAAAAAGCTCCAGAATTGGTGATAAAACCCTCCACCCCTACTACATAGCTACGAGAAAAGCTACTGCTATAACACATGACAATATATCAGAGGAAACCAATTCCGTCGAACATACAATGGGCATGAAATGAATTGTTCCATAGACGCAATCCCATTCATTATAGATGCTTCTTGCCGCCCAGAAGTCAATACTATCATTTGCTATGATTCCAGAATGATGGGGCTTAGTCGCCTGTACTGGCGCAGCACTGTTCACATGTTCTTTGACGATGATTTCAACATTTATAATTTATGTCAGTTTTTAAATAGCAGGAAAACTATTGACAGTTTTGAATGCATCAACATTGATTTCTACAACCTGTTACTGATATATTTCTTAAGGGTTCATGAGATACAGATGGAAGACATCGTGGAACAGATTGAAATAGCATACAGCATAGCGAAGGTAGAGGGTATATGCCTCATGATGATATTAAGGGATGAGTACGAGAACGTAATACCAGAACCCATCAAAAATTTACACTTTCATATGGAAAATTTCTTGAATTAGTCCAAAGATGATTATCTCCCACTTTCACCACATGCCATGAGCCAACTACCCGTAACCAGGCTCCTTTACACTGATTTGCTATTATGCCAGTGAGTACCATCCCATCGTTTGGCTGTTGATCAGAAACTAGTAATTGATGTTATCCTTCAGCGCAAACTCTAGAGACAACAGATCCACACACCCCATCTCTTTTCACAGTAACTGATATGCGTGTGAGTTTTGCATTTTTGCAAAGTGAACAAACGTTAACTGAGATCCAGACCATATGGTCCGACCTAAAAGCTGATTTTAACCCTGAGTCCGATTGGCCCCGCCTAGACATAGTGAGTCCCTCCCATACCTATCATTCATCTGTTGAAAGAACACTTAGAGACATTAAAGTTTTGTATGATACCCAAGACCGGAAGAACTTCAAAGAACTTCTATTCGCCAAGAAAAATCTACCCAACATTTACGCCCGCAGTGCCATCTCACTATTTATTTAACAAAAGAACCACAGTTGAAAATCCTGATGACGTATGAGAAAAGGTCATCTCTTACGAAGCTAATGATCCATGAAATAGCAGTCTGTCCCCTATCATGGAAAGTAAAAAACTGGTTGCTTTACAAATGCAGTCCCCCTCTTCTCCAGGGAAAACAAAACGATCCATGGATAAATTCGAAAAATTATTATACCCGACTGGTGGGGGCGAATAGTGTGACAAGAAAGACGTGCATCATGTTAACCAGCAATGGACTTGGTATTTGTCCGTTGGACATAAACATTTTCTCCGATATTGTAAAGAAATATATGTGGGGTGCAACCGCGGAAACCAAGTTTGCGATTTTTCACCAGGTTCGACTCATCAATTTCTGGACAGGATCCACAGGCACGACATCCCCGAAAAAACTGAATCATTTTTGCGATTGTACCAACTTAAATATCCAGAATGTGGTTATGGGCAATTCACTGAATCAGCCAGGCACGTCAACAAGGAGGGAAAGATCATTCCCATCACTATTTTTGACCTAGTGATGCGGACACCTGAGCAGTTCTATCGAGAAGAGGAGCAACTGGCATCCTCAGCAGTACAAATGTCACCCCACATCCGTGAGTTAATTGAAAAAGGGAACTTGGAAAAATTCGGCGGAACTTGGAAAAATTCGACGGGAAAGCCACATCCCCTAAGCCAACTCCTCAATGGTTGGTAACCAAGGATGAATGCATACTTATGGTTGAACATGATCCTAATGAATTTCTCGATGACCTTACTGTTCAACAGAGAGTTTTTATTGATTATCGTGACAAAGATGTTCTTTCATTAATGAAATGGTGCCTCACCGAAATGTTCACCAAGGAGGAGTTGGTCATTCTGCAGTCCCCAGAGCGACACATAGCTCTGGATGTGGAATGCACCACTGCCTGTCTGCGCATCTCTAATCAACAGATAGAATACCTGCCGCAAAAAGGATTACGAGGAAAATTTTGGGACACAATAAAAGACGCAAGAATAAATTACCCAGTAAAAATCAGAACCGCCACCTTGGCCGCCACTGCAGGATTTAGCGAAATTGAGAAGAAGATAAACACCTCAAATCTCTTGTGCATCCCGCCGCCTACTATCGAGACACCCCTCATACAACCTAAATGGAAGGTCAGGAAACCGAAAAAGAGGGTATTGGCTCATTTATCTGATAAGGTCAACTTTGTAAATAGTAAGCAGGAAGCGATTAAAGCCAGCTGAACAGGGGAGTATATAGTTGTAAGGGAAAAACTTATTGCAGGAGGCAATCCTGAACGTGTCTTTATCAATGGCAAGCTCACCATTACAGACATATTCACGCATGGTCTACTGGTGCATGTGCAACTACAAACAATACACGACAAAATTGCAACCTTACAGCCTTGTGTGCTTATTCTTTTTCAAGCGGCTGGTGACTTAATGTGGATCAATCATGTGGAGAATATCACCCGGTATTATGATGTCACAAAGAGGATAGAGATTATAATGATTATAAGAGCGAATGTGTCAGACCCAGAACAAATTACTCTCAGTCAAGTCCAGGAATACTGCTCACTGTTCATCGACCATGCGACTACGATGGGTTCCTTGAGGCAGGTGTTCATACACTTCTATCCGGATACTGAGATTAGCACTGAAGACGCACACACTTCTGACACGGATGCCATGATGGCATTGATGATCGCCCTCAAGGGTCTTCAGCTATATGAAAAATTTTATGACACCTTCACAAGACGTTTAAATAATCCACGATGGAACTGCCCCATTAGCAACAAAATGCCAAAGATTAGATTTCTACAACTTAAGGATGAAGTAGTTACCCAAAGGGAGGTATTAATGCAGATAACAAGAAAGTCACAGTATGCCGAAGTCCAAACTTGGGATGGTGAGTTAGCAACGAAGATGATAACAGCCACTCAAAATATCGTGTCTGGGCCCGCCCTCCAGCTGTTGTCCGAAAATTAATTTGAGCAAGGGGGGGCGTGTAGAGTCACTCGGGGACTTTTTCNCCAAACTTGGGATGGTGAGTTAGCAATGAAGATGATAACAGCCACTCAAAATATTGTGTCTGGGCCCGCCCTCCAGCTGTTGTCCAAAAATTAATTTGAGCAAGGGCGGCGTGTAGAGTCACTCAGGGAATTTTTCAAATTAGTTATTTATTAGTTATTTTGTATTTTTACGTCACCATGACGTCAGCTCACTTATTTCAATCTTAGGTTGCTATTGTTAGTTTGCCGTCCCCTTGGTGGTGCTTATTATTTTTGCTCAATTTGAATTTACGAGGGAACAAATAATTGATCATGATTAAACTATGTAGGCAACTATTTTTGTAAACAAAGGCAGGTAATAACTCAATTCTTGTATAAAAACTGAGAGACTTGTAGAGAACGATTAATAGATTTTATCTAATCTCTACTGCTGTTTTACCATTGTATTTTTCTTTTATATTATCTTGTCATGAAAACTATTGCTTAAGTTTGGTGACAATTTGGGAGTGCTTTTTCAGGCACAGGGCGACACATAGTTCCTGAAGGTCTTTGACTATTCAGCCCAAATTGTGGACTCATTAAGTTATGTATATGGTTAGGTATATAGAAATAATAAACCTCTCATTCGCAGTTCAACACTTACATGCACTTATACAACCTAACACTGTGATGATACCATGCCATTGGCTAACACGAATGTCTGGCAATTACAGACTATTTAATAGTGAGATGAGAGATAACAATGAAAATGAGATCCTTTATTTTTCGATGTGAGATAGAAATTAAAAGTGAGACAAAGAGGGTAGCACCAGTCAATAGGTTAAGCACTTTACTTCACTTTGGAGATTTCGCTTCGGCTGGAAGCCATATGAATTGGTCATCTTGGATTTTACCTAAAGTAGTT
>CABFPE010000847.1:134456-163881 GCA_900660155.1 Hofstenia miamia | reverse complement strand
GCATGATGAAGCATCAGTATATTGTAATAAATATAAAATATTATCTCCTTTCTATCAAATTCATATGCATATGCTATCTATCTTATTTAAATTCAAATCTCTACAAACATCTCTCCTTTGCCTTAATGACTATATTAAATTAAATGAGCGATCGCAAAAATTTTTTAGTTTAGATAAAAATTATAATGGCTTTCATCACATATCAATTAAATTGTGAAATAATTTAGATTATGAAACGTGAATAGAAAAAAACTATAAAAAGTTTAGAAAAAAATTGAAACAATTTCTTCTAATAAAACAGTATACATTTGGGGACAGTAATACACTTCATGCATTCGAAAAATACATACAACTTTGAGCATCTACACAAATATTCACACAAACAATAATTATATTATTATATATTGTACATATTAATTTGCAGTTAATTTTTTGTTTATGTTGTATTTTTTTGCAATGTGATAGTTTGTAGATTTTTTTATAGATATATTGCGCAATAAATATGCTTTGACTCTTATCCCTATTGGTATTATTATTATTATTATTTTTAATTCAATGAATTTTGAAATTTTACAGTCAAAATTGCTCAATCAAGGCCTTAGCAAAACAGCGATTAAATTTATTCTTAGTTTTTGAATAATCGTAAGCAAAGAAATGGAATCTATTCAGACTATAAACAACCTATTTGGGAATTCCTCAAGGCACTGTACTTGGATGACCAATATTGGTTTATCTTTATGTGAATTCCTAATGGAACTTCCCAAATACCAAGCCATTTATGGATCGACAATGGGTCATTGAAGTTGCCATTGATGGCGATTATTGGCAGATAACCGCTGGGGAATTGATAGGTCAGGGGTGTATTCCCGACAATCTCCTATTGATGGGCCAATAGTGGTCCATTCTTTGGCCATTGGAGAGCAGAATGATATTTTTAGTGCGAACATTTAATAGAAAATTGAAAGAATGTCTTGTTTATAAATAATAACATTTAACATATAAATCTGCCAAATTTAACAAAAATAAATTTTCAAATCAAGTCCAAATTTGAAATAATACTTTTTTAAATCGTGAAAAATCTTTTTTGCTAAATTGTATTTTTTTATATTATAGTTAACTTCAAGGCGTCCAAATATGTATGAATAAATTATTTTGAAAATTCACATCACATGTATATTATATATTTCAAGAAAGCTTTTTGCAATTCCTTTTTTTTATAATAAAAGGATCTAGGAATTTAAAAAAAATGAAGTGAATTATAATTAAAGCCAATCGTTTCTATCCTTGGGATAACTTTATTCAAAAGGGTTGTTCAATGGGCCACTAGTGGCATCGGCTTTCACAAGTGGCCACATTTTCTCACCAGCAGTCCACAGATGATATCCAATATTATAATATGAGTTATAATTCGTAACTTGGTATAAATTGCTCGAGCTAAGAGCACATTTGGTAGTGTGTATAGTATAATATCGTAATGATTTAATTCATTATACAGCGCTATTAAAAACAAGAGCTGGCATACTAGTTTGTGTTATCAACTACTGAGTGGTATGTAGTTTCATTTTTTATGAAATTTAATTTGATCAGGCAAAGGTGTAGATCACAATAATTAGTATTTGTTCGGTAGATGGCAGATCGATATAGTAATGCCACTAATGGGCCATTGTCGGATCATCAATGGTTTAAAAGGAACTGATAAATAATACTTTTTGAATATTGAAATTAAACTTTAATGCAATGTATATTATATAAAATAATATAATCATTTCTTTGTGAAATTGTGGAATTTTATAATTTTTAATACTTTTTGTTTTGTTGGTTGTTTGGCAAATGAATGGCCATTATTGGCCATTGATCCCAATAGGATGGACCATTGGTTATCCGACAATACTTTCTATTTGGGTATATATCAATATGCCGATGACACATGTATATGAAGAATAGATTAAAATCCTTATGAAGCGACCAGACAATTAACTGAAGACATTGATGACCTATTTTTATACTTTAATAGAAATAAATTGAAAATTATTGCAAAAAGTCACAATCTGCTATCTTTTCACCGAATGAACATAAAAATATGTAATAATTGAAATTAAGCTAAGTAATTCTTTTAATTATCTAGGAGTAGCGATCGACACACAATTGAAATTTTTTGAATTTCTTTCTTTTAAATGACGAAACTGGCGGCTGGTATAAAATACTTATTTCACCTTATGCATTTCATACAGAATTAATACACTCATTTGTTTATGTCAATTTCATTAATGTTCCTTTGTTTTTCAAAGTATCAACGCTCGCAATATGTCATCCTTAGCAAAAATCTATAATTGGGCTTAAGATCGCTAAATTTGATTGATAAGCATTAGTCAATCAATGAACTTCGATCATCTTACAATATTTTGTCTCCACTTTATTCTATTCAATATCAATCTTTGAGTTTAACTCATAAGTTTATAAATTGACATAATTTTTTACAAGATTGTGTAATATTCAATTATTTTAAAAGAAAAATTTAATATTTCTCATTGAAAAAGCAATCACTATTGGAAGTATCCAATCAATTACATGCATGGAGTCAGTAAATATAAAAATAGTGTCCTTTAATTAATTGCTCATACTTATGGATTTGTGTATTTACATATATACTTTAGTTTGTAGTCTTTTGTAGTAACCTTATTAGCTTAACCAATAAATTTGCTTTTACTCTTATTATTATTATTATTATTATAAAAATAGGGATAGTAGAGGTGGTGGCCTCATGCTAATTGTACCAAAAGTCTTAAATCCAATACGTAAGAAAGAATTTGAATCAGATCATTCTGTTTTTTAATCATTATGGATAGAAATTAAATCACCTACAAATTTTCAGAAAATGAATTAATTAATGTTACTTATAATCATAATAAGAATTTTCTTGTAGACTATATAATGTTTAAATGCAATGAAATTTCAGATATTCCCAGAAATAACTACTCACTAAACATATTAGGTGACTTTAACATCAACTATTTCAATTTTTATGAAAAAATAATCATTAAAAAAATTATGCGCTATTTATAATTTAAAAATAATCAACACTCAAGCCCCTATTCGAAAAACGACATTTATTGATTATTTTTTATCCAATTCGGAAACTATATATATAAGACTTATATTCTTGAATGCTTCAGTGATCACGCACTCTGTACTTATACTAGTAAGATTTAAGTTAAACTTCCTCAATTTAAAAACCATTTTTTCTAGGTATTTCAAAAATTATTCAGATGAGATCATGGAAAATTTACTTAAAAATGTTCCATTCGACTATATTTTTACTTTAAATTCTGGTTCCAACATGCTAAATTACATCGCGGCACAGATCAATTAAGCCCTTAGCAAAGTAGCACCGCTAAAAACCCGCCGAGTAGTTAATAAATCACAATGATTAAATTTAAGCACGACTGGTAATCAAGTAATTAAGAATACCGACCCTTGAGAAATGGCTCATGCAGTAAGAGTTAATTATCTTTTATTTTAGATCGAAAGATATGGAGGAAATTGAAGAAAAAGTATTATCATTGCCAGACATTTGATGACATTGTATTTGTCTGCCAATTCCTTGACAACTCGTAATCGTTTTCCAGGACACTGTGGTAAAGTCCACTCAGCACATTTCATTAATCTCGATAATGAACATGACATGAAGACATTGAACTAGTAGCTGAAGTTGGTCTGTGTATGCTTGATTTAATTTCAACCCTTTTCAATATTCGCATTTCTGCAATCGCTCTTTCTCCTTTTTTTTCTTCAGCTGACATTTTGCTTCTCTTCTCCTTTTCTGCTTTCCGACGAGATTTGTTTTCCTTTGTATGATGGTCATCGTACGGGCCACGCTTATTAAGTTGCTTTTGATAATTGGAAATTGCAGAGCCCCTGATTGTGGCATAACTAAAATTGTAAATATTCAAAATTAGCTTATAAAACTTGAAAATTTTGACATTATTTTTCTCCAGAAATGTCAACAATTGCGTGGAATAGCCTCCACCAGTTATGTAACAATGTTGATGCTATAGTTTGTGCTGTTTGATCGATAATGGGAATCATACGAGCGTATATAGTGCAGTTGTTGATGATAACAACGACATATTGGTAGCTGTCATCATCCTTTGAAAGTTGCTCTATGTCAATATGGACAATTTCATTCAGTGAAGATTTTTTGCAGTTCTTTACGTTGTTTTGGGAAGTGAGCAGTGTTAGTAATGTCACATGTTTTGCATTTGTTGATGACGTCATAAACAATGAAGTGGAGTCTGATACAGATGAATTGTGTGTTTAATGTGTGCTCAGTTTGAATTACTCCGATGTGTCCACATTCATAGATTTTACGTTTTAATTCTTTTTTTATAGTACTCTGGTAGTGCTATGCAATTGTGGAGTTTATCAACTACAAAGAGAAGACTGTTAAGTTCCCAAGTGTATGATTTAAAATACTTAGACAATGTTTTATTTTATTGTAAATTTGNAAAAACGACATTTATTGATTATTTTTTATCCAATTCGGAAACTATATATATAAGACTTATATTCTTGAATGCTTCAGTGATCACGCACTCTGTACTTATACTAGTAAGATTTAAGTTAAACTTCCTCAATTTAAAAACCATTTTTTCTAGGTATTTCAAAAATTATTCAGATGAGATCATGGAAAATTTACTTAAAAATGTTCCATTCGACTATATTTTTACTTTAAATTCTGGTTCCAACATGCTAAATTACATCGCGGCACAGATCAATTAAGCCCTTAGCAAAGTAGCACCGCTAAAAACCCGCCGAGTAGTTAATAAATCACAATGATTAAATTTAAGCACGACTGGTAATCAAGTAATTAAGAATACCGACCCTTGAGAAATGGCTCATGCAGTAAGAGTTAATTATCTTTTATTTTAGATCGAAAGATATGGAGGAAATTGAAGAAAAAGTATTATCATTGCCAGACATTTGATGACATTGTATTTGTCTGCCAATTCCTTGACAACTCGTAATCGTTTTCCAGGACACTGTGGTAAAGTCCACTCAGCACATTTCATTAATCTCGATAATGAACATGACATGAAGACATTGAACTAGTAGCTGAAGTTGGTGTGTGTATGCTTGATTTAATTTCAACCCTTTTCAATATTCGCATTTCTGCAATCGCTCTTTCTCCTTTTTTTTCTTCAGCTGACATTTTGCTTCTCTTCTCCTTTTCTGCTTTCCGACGAGATTTGTTTTCCTTTGTATGATGGTCATCGTACGGGCCACGCTTATTAAGTTGCTTTTGATAATTGGAAATTGCAGAGCCCCTGATTGTGGCATAACTAAAATTTAAGAAATGTTACAGGCAGGAAAAATACTGAAAACGTTACATATGTGACATAATTATAACAGTTGAAACGTATAAAGAATTAGAATGAAATGAAAGACGTAAGCGCGTCTTCAACAAGCCAATATCGACCTCTAGATAAAAAATGAAAAAGAAAACAATTGGAGAAGGAATTAAAAAATACTACTACTTTATCTAGTTTTTTTGTTATAGATAGGACATCCAAAATTGGGTGAGTGATGACGTCATTCTAGTTACAGATTAGAATTAAGAACGAACTAAAGTACTGCATTATTTAGACAAACATATCGCCTCTACAACAACAAAAAACGGTTTGAAAATTGGTAAACCATGAGCAAAAATATAGGGCTAACTTCTTTGTACTTTCAAACCATGTTTTTGATCTTCTAGCACGTCAACAAAAGCAAGGCTGTCACATTAAAGTAAAGATGTTTATGCTAAGCTAAATTCTGATGTATCAAGAGCAAGTTGTAAATATTCAAAATTAGCTTATAAAACTTGAAAATTTTGACATTATTTTTCTCCAGAAATGTCAACAATTGCGTGGAATAGCCTCCACCAGTTATGTAACAATGTTGATGCTATAGTTTGTGCTGTTTGATCGATAATGGGAATCATACGAGCGTATATAGTGCAGTTGTTGATGATAACAACGACATATTGGTAGCTGTCATCATCCTTTGAAAGTTGCTCTATGTCAATATGGACAATTTCATTCAGTGAAGATTTTTTGCAGTTCTTTACGTTGTTTTGGGAAGTGAGCAGTGTTAGTAATGTCACATGTTTTGCATTTGTTGATGACGTCATAAACAATGAAGTGGAGTCTGATACAGATGAATTGTGTGTTTAATGTGTGCTCAGTTTGAATTACTCCGATGTGTCCACATTCATAGATTTTACGTTTTAATTCTTTTTTTATAGTACTCTGGTAGTGCTATGCAATTGTGGAGTTTATCAACTACAAAGAGAAGACTGTTAAGTTCCCAAGTGTATGATTTAAAATACTTAGACAATGTTTTATTTTATTGTAAATTTGGTTGTTTAATTTTGGTGATGATTTGTAAAAATTGGATATCATTGTGTTGATGTTTTAATATTTCTTCTTCCGATATTTCTTTTTAAGATGAAAAGCACATATTGGGTGAACTTATCTGTCTGTTTTAATGACACAGATTTAGAAATGAATGGAAAATGTACCTTATTGTAAGTTTGTTTTGTATCATCATGGTGGTACTGTGGAAGAGCCGTCATTAGATCAGCGTTTGTGTGTTGTTTACCTTTTCTGTGTACAATAGTGAAATTGAAATTTGTTAGGTATTCTATCCATATTGGACCAATCACTGGAAATTTTTTTTAGCCAGCTGAGACCTGAGTTGTCAGTGCGAACTGTGAAATGAGACTGACCAATAAGAAAATATCGACTTTTTTAAAGCATTTCAAGCTTTGTAGAACCGTAGTTGAGTTTGGTTGATTTAAGCATTTGACTAAAAAATTGTATTGGTGATCCAATGCCATTAATGAATTGACTAAATGTTGCACCAAGTGCTACAGAACTAGCATCACAGTCCACAATAAATTTTTTCAAAAAATCTGGTGAATTTAAGCTGAGGAATTTTTTTAGTTCTGTCTTTAAGTTGTCAAATTCTATTTGATGTTTCCAAGTCCATTTGAATAAAGCCTTGGTTTTCAGTATAAATGCTTGGTAATAGTTGAGGAAACCAAGAATCTGTTGAACGTCTTTTTTGTTGTTCAGAGGCATAATGTTATCTATTGTGTTTTTTGTGTCTTCTTTAAGGCTAATTATATTATGTTCTGACTGAGGAAGTTAACCAAGGGCTGTAGTATTTTGCATTTTTGTGTCATTGATTTTTAAACCTGATTGTTTTAATAAATTGAGTATGTTATCTAATATATTAGTAAGTTCTGGTATTGTTTTTGTTGCCACTAAAATGTCATCAATGTAGGCAGAAATGCCTTCTTCCAAATTATTATTATCAGTTTGCAATAGTTTACTGACGTATCACTGAAAAGTAGCTGCAGCATTACACAGCCTAAAGGCCATGTAAAGCCATTCGAATATCCCATGTGGAATTATAAAAGCTGTTTTTTCTATGGCCGATTTACGCATGGGAATCTGCAAATAGGCTTTACAAAGATCAAGTGTTGTGAAGAAAAAATTTTGGCAAGCAGTATAGAGTATTTCGTCAATATGAGATAGTGGGTAAACAGTGTCATAAAAAAATCTATTGTTGGCAATGGTAAAGTCTAGAGCATTGATTAATCCTTTCATATCGAGGTAATTACCTGATGCATTTATTAACCGATGATTGTGTGGTTTATTATCTCTTGTAATGCTGATTTGAGTTGCACATATGTCTGCAATTATGGACACTGAGGCACCAGTGCCTATTGTTGCTTGGATGACAATTCCATTTATTGTTATTGGTATGGTGTTTCTGTTCAATTGGGATGTCACAAGGACTGTTCCTGAATGGCTGGAATCCTATTCAGATTCAGAATTGGATTTGTAAATGTTGCTATCATCAGTGTAGTAGCAACCTTCACCAGGAATAAGGTGAATATTTTTTTGCAATTAGGGCTAGTGTGTCCCATTTGTCCGCATTTTTGCTATAAATTTTATTTAGATGATTGGTTTTCAAAGTTTTGTTGGCGGATTGTGATTCAGGTTCAGTTTTAGTTTCGACTCCTGTTGCCGAGTTTTTTAACAAGGTTTTGGTATTTCGAGAAGTAAAATCTGGAATATTGTTTCCTAATTAAATTTGGTTAGAGATCCTAGTATAATTATCAATTTGAAGCTTAACTTTGATGGCTTTTTTATGAATGTTGAAAGTTTTTCCTCTGAACCGCACTTTTTTTCAAATTGGCGACGGATCTGCAATGGCATCCTATAAGTAATATCTGAGAAGATATCATGGGATGAATATTCAGAAGAAGTTCGCCTAAGACAGTATATTGATTTGACTTGTAGAATATATTCCTCAATGGCTTTATTTTTTTTGTAGACAGTGTTGTTAAGGAGTATTTTATACTGATTACAAACTGCGTGAGCATGAAAGTGTTCATTGAAGTTCTTTATCAACAATTCATAGTCTGATTTGATGGCCCTTTCAAGCGCTAGATAGTAATAATAAGCATTTTTAGTGAGAAAACTGGGGAAATACGTGAGTGCATGTTCTTGACCAGCAAATTGGACAATGACATTTTGTTTATATGAGAAGAACCATTCCTCAAATGTAGGAGAGATTCAGGTCAGCTTTGCCTGAGAAGCGTCTTGGTGGCATTTTTATTTTTAGGTTCTCGTTGATTGCCGAATGTGGCAGATTGGATTGAAAAGATTTTGTAGTTACTGTAGGGCTTTCAATAGCCTTTTATTTATTTTCTATCAACTCTAGTTTGTCATTTAGATGTGAAATAAAAGGATGGTTTATTTTTGTTGAGGGAACTGAGCCTTTGGTGGTGAGTTATCAGTAATGGTAATAGGAGTTGAATGTGAGAAATGTTTATATACAACTGCAGAGGACTGGTGTACACAATGTTCTGTGTTAGGGTTTTTTGGATCGGGTTTTATAGTGATTGTAGGAGTTTTTCAATTATTTAATTATCCTTATAAGTCTGTAGATTGTCTAAATGTATTTGAGCGTATCTTACTTCTTGATGTAGGGCATGGTTTTTGGCTTCTTGTGCAATTAGTTGCCCTGCCACTTGAATTTTGTGTAAGTTGCACTATTCTACTTATAGAATCAAATTGCTATTTGATTGAAGTAATTTTAGACGTTCTCAGTTTGTGGTATCAAATTCTTTTTGAAGATTTTCGTGTTTTTCTTTGAGCAACTGGTATTGTGTGAGAATTGAGCAGTTTTTATTTTGGAGCTTGTTGCAATATTCTATCAGTTCGTTTTTCTCTTTGTTAAGATTTAATACTTAATTTCATAGTAATTGGTTTTCTTCCTGAATTTGATCAAATGCTTGTAGTTTTCGATCTGCATTAATCGGGTCTTTCTTTTAATTCCTTAATCTCGTTTTTTAAGAAAGTGATTTCTGTGAGAAGATCTTCCTCAGAACGAGCGTCCTGTGATGTAGGTGGGGTCTGACTTTCTTTTTCGGGAGACGTTTTCAATTTGTGACTTCTTGTATTAGGCATTATTGTTTTTTGAAGTTGAAGGAGCTTTGACTAGTACAACTTAACTGGTATAATTGAAACTAGGTTCAGTAGGCTACGTTCTGCAATTCTAAAAAAAATTTTTGGCTTCTTGACAAAACTGAAAGTGGTTATCTCAACTGCATTCCAATTGTAATAAGGTTCCATCTCTTTTTTATAAGGTTCAACAATTTGTTGGTGGTTATCATAGCTTCCTCTGACAGTGGTATAGTTAATTATAAAACAATACTTCTACTCAGTGTGCTGCGGTGGTCGCCATGTGGCAAAGGTATGAAATCAGCAAACATTCCTAATTCCCTATCATCTAAGATTTTTGTCGAGGCATGGATTTACTGATGCAACAAAGTAACTAGGTCCTCCTGCTATATTACCCTATCCTAATAGAAGTCAAAAGTAAACAGGAGATCATGTTAGGGAAGAGTGGTCATGCTCGGCCAACCCAATGCAGATAACCTTTAAGAAAGAGTCATTTAAGATTAGAGCCCTAATTAACATAGAGAATAAAGAAGCTTTAATTCTTGGCTGCAGTGAGTGAAACCTACGTGCTAAGTTAAAAACCTAAACTTAGTGCAACCCTCATCTTGTGCAATTTCGGTGAAAGCATTAAAGGTTTAATTTTAGTTATGAATGGATAGCAATACAAAAAAACACTAGCCGTATACCTAACCTTTGTTGAAAAGTATGCACCAGCCATGTTGTATCACGTCTGGGTATCTTTCAACTACGCAAACAAATTTAGAAACACATCATTTCAATAATATATCAAATCAAGATAAAAAGTACTGAAACTAAATTGAAGAGAACAAACATGTTCAAATCTCACCTATTTATATAAACTAAAACTGGTACTATCAATAAATCCATACCGTTGCAAAATACGAGTAAATATTTGACAGCTACAATTCCTTCTTCTGTTCTTAATTTTACCGCAATAGAATTAGCAGAAGTTCAAACTAAAAAAAATACATATATATATACGAACAGATTGAAATAAAACAATTAAGTCAATGCTCATTAAGAAGAGCTCTCTCCAAAAAAGAGTACTATTTTCTGTTGAAACGGAGACAAGCTATCAACGATATTCACGAAAGTTTTTGGAGTTCAAAGCCCACTTTACAATAAGCAACATATGTCATAGTTAGGGTTCTCAACGTCGAAATCTAATGATTTTCAGATCAATAACCAGAACGTCAATAAATCTTCATATCTGCAATATCAGTTCAAGTTTGTATTAATCAATATTCAGATAGTACTTATTTAGTATGCTTAGAAATCACATTTTGGAATAATTATCGATCTAGTATTAAAATTTCACGATAATATTTTTAAAATTAAAAGCTATAACAAAAGTAATATACAATATATTCAATCAACACTTGATCACTTAGCAAATAATTACATTCACACACATATAATTTTTGACAAATAGAATAGTGTTCTGCGGTACCAGAGGGTTATTGGCTAAAATATCATTAGATTTGGTCCAATTTACTTTTCATTATCAGTTGCATTAAATTTTCTGCTCCCATTGTGCCATGTGATCACACACCCTAACTTATATTTTACGAAAATTTCCAAAAATTATTAATATCATTCAAAATTTTTGGTTTCAATTTTGCAAATCTGATCCTAGTCTACTATTGGTTCCAATATAGTTAACATGTTTAATCCCAGGTACGAATAAATCCCACGACACTAAATGGTCCCACAGAACTATAAATTAGTGATTAATAATGTTTGCTTTTTACAATTATTTAATGGATGCAATAGGTAGCACGCTTGCGTTTTCCTTGGATTTTTTACTCTTGAATTTGCTTGAATTTTTTAGAATCTGGGGATGCGCTCGTTTGAAAAATGGTAACAGTCTCTTTAGCATATTACAACTCTTTTCTCCTAACAAAACCACACCTCCAATTTGTGCAATCAGAAATAAAGGACTAGCATTTAATAAATCAGACGTAATTCCCAAAAACTTTAATCCATCTTTCCATCTAAGCGTTATGCTTACAATGGAATCATTCTTATTTCTCCCAAATGAGGATTGACGAAACATTCTAAAGTAGGATTCCAAATTGTTCTCTGTAAACTCTTGCTTCGAAATTTCTAAATTTGTGCTATATTCTGAAGATAGAAAAAACCATGAATATTCATTAATAATTGTTGAAAATAATTTCAGTTTAAAAATAATGTTTGGATTGTCACTGCTGTGAAACTTAAATAGATCATTCATTTCATGAAAACTTCCATGTATCATGGCCCAGGCACCAGCATCCCTTTTACCAATATAGATTGATGCTTTTAGTTCTTCATTGTTTTTAAATAGTGAAGGGCCTTTTATTAGATAGAGTGAAAATGGTGGTAGCTTGGGTACATTTTCTTGTTTTAATGTGCCAATTATCGAGCATATTTCACTGTTAACAAGATCATTAAAAGCGCTACCTTCCGGTGTTCCTGTTGACATCACAG
Organism: Hofstenia miamia; assembly: GCA_900660155.1. Taxonomy (NCBI): domain Eukaryota; kingdom Metazoa; phylum Xenacoelomorpha; order Acoela; family Hofsteniidae; genus Hofstenia; species Hofstenia miamia. The sequence goes on along the minus strand of CABFPE010000847.1, from coordinate 151,870 downwards.
TAATTGAATCAGTCGTTGAAGAATTTAAAAAATTTGTAGACGATAAATCACTTTTATCAGTATTTGTGATGTTAGTGAAAATAAATGAACTTGTGGTTGTTTGTGATAAAATAGTAGCTGAGTTGATGCTATCATTCATTGAAACTGTGGCAGTTGTACTTTCTGATGATGAAGATTGCATTTTTGTAGAGTTGTCTATCATTCCAGTATCGATAATCGATTTTGTAGTTAAAGCATCAACCGTTGTTTCAGTGTTTGCTTTCATAGCCGCGCTTGTAGAACTAGCCATTGTGGCTATGACATGCTTTAGTTTTAAATTTTGCATAATTTTCAAAGTCGTTTTAATTTCATCATTAATATCAGCCTTAGTTATAAATTCATTCTTGAGTGTATCCCAATCACTGCAAGATGCATGAGTGCTATCAATTTCTTGTAAGCAGTTCTTGTAATCTGGGCATGTGTAGAAATAGCCTGAACAGTTTTTGTTCGGGTCACAAAGATGAAGATTTTCAACAATGCAATTGCAAATGTCAGCCGATTCGTTATTGAAGCAAGCACAGCCTGAACATGCAGAATTTTTTACAATCCGTCGAACATGTCCAGCATAATTTAAAAATGCGCGAACGGCTATTGGGAAGGCTTCTGATGTATTGTATTTATCAATTATTCCGGTGATTATACTCCACTCACAAGTCATGTGACTTCCAGAAATTACTAAATTATGTAGACAGTTCATGTAGCCATCACATTTTCGATTTCGATTTTCTGGGATAGCACCATCACAATATACAAAATCACAGCTATTTGAGACGTCAGCAAGACATTGGCATGCTTTATTACCTAAATGTAATGTATTATTACTTGGTTTAATTATTAGACGGATCTATTATATCAACGATGATAACAATAATACCTTAAAGAGCCATTAGGGAGGAATATATATAGTATTTATTTATTTATGTATAGTGCAGAGTAATAGTTGACTACTACTTTATACAACAGAAATTCCATATTGCCTCAAAAATCTCAAAATCTCGTTAGATTTTCTAAATGATGCTTTATCTACCTTTCATAAGTATATATTATTCAAACACAAGCATTTTTAATTAATACAAAATTTTTTAATGGAAAATGCTAGTTAGGAACATTCAAATTAAAATTCGTAAAATATAATTAATAAAGTGTGGTATCGAATTAAAATATATACATTTTTAAAATTCATACCATTATCATTTCCTTCCCAATTGTCACACCGGCTCACTCTGCTCCTTTCCAATATGCTGTTGTCATTATTTATAACATTCAACATTGAAAAAATACTAGCAGAATACGAACTTATTTCAACAAAGTTATAAAATAGGTTTTCATTTGCACAGCGTTCCTTTAGTTGGTCCTTAATGACCGTGAGACATTGCTTGAATTCTATGCATTGTGAAGTTGTGTTACTGTCAATGCAATCAGCGTATCCACACTCAACTGCAACTGCTAAGCATTTGCATTCCTGTTGGGCATCAACATCATTACAAGACTTAGGCGCATGTCGCTTTTTATGAACGTTATTGCATTGTGGTAGTTCATCCAGGGAGGCAATTGTTGCCTTCTGTGACCACTTAGGTAAAGATTGGAAATAGTTGACGACTTCTTTGTTTCGAAAATCCGACAGTTTAATTGCAATTGTATGATTCTGAAATTCGCAAATGGTGGAATTTGGATCACCAGCTGTTTGACAGTCATTGTATGAAATTCCATTTCCAAGAAATATCAATGCTAAAAATATTAACAATTACGCACAATTTATATTATAGTTTAAGTTACAATGAAGCATTGCAGCTGTTGTAATTTGAGTTTGAACTCAAAATATGCTTGTGGGCAGCAAATCATAGCTGGAAGCGATCCCGTGACGTTCACGGTTTGTTCCATTTGCGTCAGGTTCAGTCCTGTCGGTCTGAGATTTTCTTAAAGTAATTTATCATTGTTTTTTTATTTAACTGAACTGCATAGTGTTTCCAAGGAAGACCACACAATATGTCACTGAACTTATTTATAGCGTCAATTTTAATGAAACTTTTTTTGCATAAGTTCTACTTAATGACACTGTAAGCAAAGTTTTCATTGGTTTTGGTGATGGTCAAGCAGAAACGGAATTTCATGGTCACTGTTAAAATTAATGCTACTCATTCAATAATGGTTTATTTTCCTATTGAAATGTGCCATTTGTGATTCCTTAGTAGGTTCACCAATGAGGCAGAATTTTTTTGGAGAAATTCATTTTTCTATTTATCTATGAACTCAAAACAAGACGGTAACACAATTTCAAAAAAGTTAGCATCACTTTTGCAGGTACATTCTATTTACAACATAACTTACTGTTCCTCTAAAAAATATGTATATGATAAATGTTATATTCATTTAGGATTAATACACTATCTTATAACCAAACATTGGAATAGTTGAATATTACATCCGTTTACACGAGATGTGGAGAAGCCAATACGGCACCATTTGTAGATCAAAATTGTTTTTTTAGATTATATTAATCCGGGTTTACAGGTGCTCCGCTTTAGTAAAATATATATATTTTGTTGAATTCTTATTGGTTACACGCAAGTTAGAAAGCTAATCACAATTGGAAAATGCAAACAAATGATTGACAAGTGGTTGATCTACACTAATACGGCTTGATACGGACGAGTGAATTCTGCTCCGGATAAGCAATTAAATCGAGATAATATGCCGCTAAGAAAGCGGAGCACGGGTAGACACCCTTAATACGGCTAGCGCAGCATTCGCTTTTTACCGGATCATCTGCCTCGTGTAAACGGCACTATTAAAGCGGATGTTACATAATGGGTTTTTAACCTAGAGCAAAACACTTAAGTTAAAAGCACTCCGTGTATCATCTGTTGCCGCGCAAGATAATTGCCTGTTCGGGGACAAACTATGAAAGAAAACATTGTTCTATTTCAAAGGGGGCAAATGGCACAAAGTCCTCCGTGTAAAATCATGCACCAAAAAATTTAATTCAATTCTTACCAGCTATTTATCAAAATGAGTTGGTCGCACGAGGACGTTCTTAAATGTTGATAACCCAAATTGTAACACCTCCCGAAATATGGGACATTAGAGACTCTCAGTTCAAAGACAAATTGTTAAAAATAGCAGTATACAGAGGAATATGAGAAATTCTAAACAAATCTAGTAGGTATATTATATCAAAATAACAATATTAAAAAAATATTTAAAAAATGATCTAAAGGCTAAGTGGACTTCTATTCGTCACTAATATGCAGCAAATTTTCTTTGATCCATGTTTTAAAATGATATCTTTTGTTTACATATTGCTCTCTGGCAAGGGCGTACGGAGGATTTTCTGACGGGGGGGACATCATCATCATTTCCCAATTTTTGAAAATATTGTGAAAATAGACCCTAAAAATGCATTTCACGATCCTAAATTTTAAATTTTTCAATTTTTTACGAAAAATTTTTTGATTTATCTTGTCAATTCAAATTTGGAAACCTGACGGGGGAGGGGACATTCCACCATGTCCCCCACCCCGCGCACGCCAATGCTCGCTGGCACAAGATTGTTACTCTCGGATCATGTGTCGGGTCTGTGTATCACTCCAAAGAGCATTCAACTAAGTTCATTTACCACCGGACGAAGCCCATCGTGTAACATCCGCTTAATTCCATTTAAAATTAAGAAAATATTTGGTTCTACGTGGTAACGGAATTTCAATTGCCTTGTTACCAGACATAGATTCCACGTTTTACTAATGTTTTCCATTATTCTCTAAAATTGGATTAATTTTACAATAAGTTTTAAGCGCATATAAATATGTATATATAATGAAGAACAGTATAGCTTCAATCTTAATTTTTCGCTCTAACTGCTAACTATCACGTGACCAAGCCCTTTTGTATGTTTTAAAATATGCACTAATAAATGATAAAAATTATATAGAAAAACTTTCACTTCAAAATACTCTTTGTTTTGGGTAGCAAGCAATAAATAATTTATAACAATAAAACAGCCAAATCATCCTATATATTAATTAATTATCCAAGCCAAATTATTTATTGCTGTTTGCCTAATCTAATTTATCAACACCTTCGACAAAAGCCATTTGATTTTTATTATATATCAATTTCCTTCTAACAGTGTGGTCATTCTAGCAGTAGCTTATAAATTGCGTAATTAATTATAAATTTAGCGCAAATAGAATTATATGCAATTAATATTTAAATATTCTAAGCAAATTGGAAACTAACAAATTTAAAAATTTTCGAATTTTTGGTCGTGCAACTTAATAATTTAGTTTTAAAGTATCAAANTATTATATATCAATTTCCTTCTAACAGTGTGGTCATTCTAGCAGTAGCTTATAAATTGCGTAATTAATTATAATTTTGTCATATTTCATAATTCCGTCGTATTTCATTATTGATTACGCACAGTGTAATAGCCATATGAAGTTCTAGATTTTTTCTCGAAGCGTCCTTTCTCTAGGACACCTATTTCAATACCGCTCTATGGCGAGGGTGCATACATAGCAATAATATCGTCTACAAATGGCTGCTATTTTGCAATGCATGTCGTTGATGTGAACTCATTAGTAAAATATTAATAAATTTTTATTGAAAATCATATTTTGCTGAGCAGCAATAATTGACAAAATAAATTTAGCGCAAATAGAATTATATGCAATTAATATTTAAATATTCTAAGCAAATTGAAAACTAACAAAGTTAAAAATTTTCGAATTTTTGGTCGTGCAACTTAATAATTTAGTTTTAAAGTATCAAACAATTTGAAATCATATCTAAAATATTCATTGAAAATGTCCTCTGAGGAGGAATGTGGACGAAAAAACGTTAAATACGTTCCTGTGACATCCGGTTCCGCCTAATACGGTCTTGAACGATGAAAAAGTGAATACCCCTTCCAGCTATTCAGTCAATGCTTGTTTGTTCATTATTCGTAGCGACTGTAATTACTACTAAGGGTATTGTTGAATTCATTGATCTCCTATAATATTAGAATTAATGCAAGACTGCATTTAATGCGTTTCTAAACATTCAGTCATGTAGATATTGTAAATGCCGGTAATTTTATAACACTAGCTGAACAGAAAAATGGCAGTTTGAGTAACAGCGCCATTGTTATTGGGGATAAGAAATGCTTTCTGCGAGAAATTATTTATTGTCACAAAATGAAATATAATGAAATTGCAGAGAAGAAATATGTTATATATGTATATATATATATATATATATATATATATATAGAATGTTCCCAAAATATCTAATAGGAAAAAACGCTGTTGGAAATCCCTTCATCAAATTTCTAATTGTTGAAAATTGTAGTATAAAACTACACGAAATATAAAAATAATATATTTATGATTATTTTTTACCTTAAAATATAACAAGAATATAGTAATTAGATATTAAGCAGAATGATTTTACCAGTTTCAAAAGAATATCATTTCAAAAACTTGCTTAATTCGTAAATTATTTTCAGTTTTGCAAGATTTATATACATATGGTTCGTTTATATAGCTTCGAATTTAATTTCAACTTCGTAAACAAATAGCTGTTTTGCATTCAGTATTAATCCATTATTTGGTTTTTTAAAATCTGCTTACCAAAGCCTATGTCAAAAGATGCATTATTTTTCCAAAATATATATTAAACATTACACAAATTTGCAAAATGAGTATTTTTACCAAAAAAATCTAAGGTAAAGTTAACATATAATATATTATTTTGTCCCAAACTTATATAGAATATTAAAATAAATTGCCATTTTTAACTTGCAGATGACTTGCATAGCTTCTCATCTCAAGAAATTTGAATGAATTTAATCGAACAACAAAGCGCAGAAAAAGTGAATTGATATATTGAATTTAGTGTTATGTGATAATTAAAAACATAAGTTCAATACATGCCCTAATAAACAATAAAAAATTTTATATCCGTTTTATATTTGTATAACGTTAATATATAACACCATTTCTGAATCCATTCATTGTCTACAATGACAATGAAAGCCTTTTCTAGAATACCGAATGTTAAAGGTTAAGAAGGTTTAATCTCAGATAAGACTGTTATTAAAATTTGCAAGACAGTCAAATAATGAGTACAGATTAAATGTCTAGATAAGTTTAAGTCTCGTTTCTTTCAAGATCACAAGTACTTCAGCAGCATCTTCTTATAAAAGAGTAGGATTTCATTAACAGACTGCACTGTCATAGAGAAGTTGCGCTCAGATTCGGCAATATAGGTGAGATGCAAAAACTGGAATGATTAAGATTGCCAGAACATAAGGGGCTGTACTGTACGTAGTCTATATTAAAACAAATACAATCTCAAACGATGTGATATGCATTGTGCAGGTAAAATCAAAATATTACCTGTATCAAGAAATGCCTAGCTTGCTGGTAGAACTATTTCTTATAATGCCGGTTGATAGCCAATAAATTTTAAACGCCGTACACATTTGGCGGTAGCGGAAAAATTTGGCCATTTAGACCGTTGTATATACATAATTAAATTGCAAACATTAATTCTAATATATCACTAAACTTAAGAAATATGTAAACTTAAATTCGATACAATGGTAGTATGATTACTACTTTTATTACTAAAAATAGTATGAAGATTTTAAACAATTTTTGTCACTACCCATTTTAATAGATTTCTTAAAATGAATTTTTATTTAAAACGATATCAAACAATTTGGAGATATTTGCAAATATTGTCTAAAACCATCATGATCTTGCTTTTTAGCAAGTGAAATACACAGCTAAAGGTGGCCTAACCCAAACCCTTTATGGTTTGAACACTTTCTTGATATTTTTTACTACATTTTCTCAAGGAATAGCTGTCAACAACGAAAAAGAATGAGACAGAAGTAACGCAATTTATGCTAATATAAACGTGGGGAATTAATCACTGGTTTTTTGCAACAAATGTGTAATTGCAACCAATTGTCTTAAAAAAATGCACTGCAATAATCACTGTGAGTTTCTTGCCAATTGATCAATGCCAATTAAAAGGCATGACCAAAATCCTGACCCGATCCGGTCGCCAACTGGTTCCAACACTGTTCTTAATGTCCATTAATAATGCAAACAAAAACATAGATCACCTAATAACAGAGGCGCACCTAGAGGGGGAACTAGGGGAACGTCCCCCCTCCTCAACAGAGCATTGATGCTTCCATTCCTGATGAAATGTGGCGTACACAAAGGGACATGGTGGAACTTCCTCTCGTCAAATTTTCGAAATTGTCTTAAATAAAAAATTTCGGTAAAAAATTAAAACCAAGGTTTTGAAATGCGTTTTTTAACGTCGAATTAGTCTCGCTTTAGGCATTAGGTAGCATTTAAAAAAGGTATCTATTCTATCAATTTCTATGAAAATCCGAATTCAGGAAATATTAATAGGTTCAGAAATGTACAGGTTTGCAATTAGAATGATAATTATATTTACTTTCTGGAATCTCTCAATAAATTACTATAAATTTAATTGTTCTGCTTTTTGAAACGGTAATTTGACTGCAGTTTTTTACGGAATTTAATAATATTTTTTACAGAAACTCTTTATAATAATGAAAGCTTAATCTATAGGATTTACACTTGAAATTTAAGAAGCCTCATGTAAATCATGTAACTTGAACGTTACGCTTGTACTTTTCTAAATATTGGAGGAGAAGCTCAAAATATATTTGAAAGATTTTCGGTTGCAAAGACATTCAAACACAAATATCAGTTGAGACATCCCACTAAAGGAGTAGTTATGTTTGGCCTTAGAGAAAAATTTTTTAAATATATGTATTTGTGTACATATAAATTATTCAATGCTACCTGAGGTCAAACGCCACAACAAAATGAAACATAATGATTGATAATGTTACTCGCCTAGCTTTATGTAAGTTAACTATCATAAAAAAATATACTAACTAAACAACTTGAAATGTTCCCATTTTATTCACAAAAAAGTGAAAGCTGATTAAAGTTATACAAATAATGGATAAATATAGAAAATATTAAATTTGTGTATTGCTAGAAATATAGTTATAGTAGCTTGAAATGTGTGTATATGCAACATCAAGTCTTTGCATTATCATGTGGAATTTTCTAGATTAAAACAGCTTATATATATATATATATATATATATATATGTATATATATATATATATATATTTAAAGAGCTGTGCATTTATATATATATAAAATATACTTACATAGATTAAATATACAATGCAAAAAAACTGACGGCCAACTACCTGCCCCTCTTTAAAATTTCCAGCTGGTTCCAACTCTGAGTTGAAATCAGAGATAGACCCTGCGCTGATCTAGGGTTGGACTAAGCTATTGAAAAAGATGGGCTAAAATTGAAAAAATAGACTACAGTTGTAGTGAATTGTACATAAATTCCTAAAAGTTTTGAAATTGTACATTAGTATTATATAATCTTGAAAAACTACATTTAGAATTTTCATATCAATGAGCAGATTTTATAAATTATAGTTTCTAGCATACTTAACTTTGGTCTAGCAAGCCGCAAAGTAGCACAAAATTTTGTAGAAGTGTCATAAAAATATGCCGAATTATAATTAAGTAGGTTGCACCAGATTCAGGCTGAGCAAGGATTGCGCTACATTTTTTGATTAGATTTATTAAAGCCTAAGCCAGAAAGAAATTTCTAAAGATCGCTCACAAACAAAAGGAAAGAAGTGTTTCTTATTGAAATTATATTTATATATATGTAGATTCATGTATTATATATATATATATATATAGAATAGTTTCCCTCCTCAGAGAAAAAGCTGGGTGCGCCCCTGCTTAGTAATCTTGACTTCCATTGAGATTCCTGAATTACTTTGAACAAAATTGAATTTTCAGCAAAAATATTTAGACAATGAATTAATTTACAGAATTATAGATTTTAATTCCATCGCAGATATCTAATTTAATAAAACAATTTTTTTGAAAGTGAATTTTTCTATTCGACTGAAACTGGAAAAACTCGACTGGAGTACATCAAATATTCAAAATAATTATAGTACTTGAATTTCATTTGAAACTTTAAAATATATCATAGAACATGACCAGACTTCTTATTTTATCTAAAGAAAATTAAATAATAAACTAATACAATTATAATGAATTCTGCATTAGTTAAAAATAAACTCAAATGAAACATAAAACTATTAATGAATGTAAATGCAATGGAGGGGAATTATTCTAATTAAGATCAGTTCAGAGATTAATAAACTCAAAGCCGGTAGAATTCCTAGTGGACAGATGCATGTCTTTATGAAATGTCAAAAAAATTAGTATTTTCCAAAATTGACAACATTTTTATTGGGATCAAATAATCGTCATGAAAAATTAAACCAATTAACATGAGTACGAGGGTCATACCAAAAGTTTTGCACAAAACAAATTTATTCAAGCATGAAAACATATATTAAGCAAACTACATTTTATTTTTCCACATAATCGCTTTCTAAGTCAATGCACTTCTTCCAGCGCTTCTCCAGCTTCTTCATGCCTTCATCGAACCACGATTTCGGGAAGCTGTTCAAAACGTTCTTGACTGCGGCTCGAATTTCCTTTTCTCCATCAAATTTGACGCCTCGGAGGGGATCTTTCATCAGTCCAAAGAGATGGAAGTCGCTGGGTGCAAGGTCTGGGAAATAGGCGGGGTGTGGTAACAATTGCCACTTCAATTCTCGAATTTTAGCCATGGTTAAATTGGCTGTGCGCACTCGGGCATTGTCCTGGAGAAACAGCGGGCGCATGTGCAACTTTCCTGGACGAACTTGAGGCAGTTTATTGTGCACAATCTGGAGTAGCTCGCTGTAGTAGGCAGCGTTGATGGTTTGGCGAGGCGGACAATAGTCCACATGGATGACACCGTCACAGTCCCAGAATACCGTGACCTGGAACTTGCCAACGGACGGTGCAGATCGAGCATGCACGGGTCGAGGTTCTCCAGCCGATATCCACTGCATAGACTGCCGCTTTGTTTCCGGCATATAGTGTGGGAGAGGCGTTTCGTCAGCAGTAATGATGCGCCGCCAAAACCGCTCGCCCAACTCCTCCAGCAGTGTTTTATTGCTATCACAGACATTGTTATTGCACACTATGTTTCAACAAAAAAATAGCAAAAACCAAAAATTTTAGTTTAGCATATTACGGAAATCCAGCGTTATTTTCCAGTTGCAGTTACAATACACCATCCAGCAATGTATTCCTGATTATGCAAATCAATATTTTCCCACTAAAATTTTATTTTTCACTTTCACTGGTAAAATTTCCATGTATAGACTTTAATTGAGATATTTTCTTCCACTTACAGAGATATATTTAACAATATTCAGTTTGATAGTCTTGTTTAAGGAATAACTCTAAAAAGTGACGACCTTAGCCATCCAGCTTGATTATGCAAAAGGTAAAAAAGATTGTTTTTTTTGTTTCAAATGCTTTTGATTAACAAAAACAAAATATCAATTAATAGAACACACAAAAAAACTGCAAAGTAATATAAACAAAGCATTTGAAATTTTCTGCACTTCACCTTACTAGTCAACATGGCCTCCTCCATTCTTGAGGATTTCAAGAAGACGCTTGTCAACGGAAGAAGTCAACGAGCCACCATTGAATGTCTGTATGAACATTTTACCCATGATTCTAGTTTTTTATACACAGCATCAGGCATGCCAAATCCGAAGCCTACTATCAACAAAATCCTTAAAGTTTTAAAAAGTGGCAGAGCACTCAAAAGAAAAACTGGAAGGGGCTGTTCTGTGAAAGTTTCGGGACATGAAAAACACAGATTGACATACTTAGCTTGGAAAAATCCCATTTTCTCTTGACAAGATATATATCAAAAATTCACGGAAAGGACTGGAATTTCTTTTAACCATTTAAGAGTGCATTGATTGGCTATTTCAGGTATAAAGAGGAAACGGTCAAAATATTTCTAAAGCATTTTTCTCTCAGATAAGTGTATTTTTCAGCTGCATTGAAACAAACTTGTACCATGAGTTTATAGCCCATTCACTTTACTATTACTCTAACTTTTTGTTTGTAAATATGTTCATCCGTTTGTATGTCAGTTAAATTTTCCTGAGTTCCATTGTTTTTGTGATATAGTCTATAATATATCTAAGTAAAGGAAATGTTTAATTGATGAAAACACAAAATGCGGAAAATGTGTTAAACAGATTTGCTATACAATTCATTAAAGAAGTAGTACCTAAACAGAACAATTATCCAATTGATGGTATCAAAGTTTAAGTGATTTTTCATTGGGGTAGTGTTTTTACAGGTAAAATATATATTAAAATTTCATGTGTCTTAAAATTTAATGATTACAGATTAATATATCATTCGCACTAAGTTACCGCAATTATTCTTCCTAACAAAAAGCTTAAAAATGGATGCCTGCACTTTTGCAATTAAATGGTCAAAATTATTATTTTTTTCTAAACACAATAAATTTCAATTACTACTTCATTAATTGGATTTTGTAATGGATGTTCTCCAGAAACAAACTATTTATACAAGAGAAAGCAATAGCATAATATGCAATCTTCCTGATAGGAAACGTCGTAGTTTAGCATTTGATTTTCATACCCAGAAATTGAAGACATTTCTCAAAATATTTCATAAACCAAATTTCTTCCAGATGTAAATTTAGCGATCACCAAGGGTCAGCTAGTTTACAAATTCGTTGTTTTAAACTTATAATTATATTTTTGTTGAAGGAAATTTATTCCATAATAATGTTTTGTCTAAGACTTGCTTGTGCTCAATATAGAAATTCAATCGGTTACTAGTAGGGCGTGGGCGTATTGCGAAACTGAATTTGAAGCGAAAAAAAATTAAAACCGAATTTTCGATTTTCAGCAGAAACACTCAGGTATAATATTATTTCCAAAAAACTATACAGCGTTTTTGGAGAAAACTCCAAATTGCTTGTCAAGTTGAAGAGCAAATTTTGTTTTACTTGATTAGCAACTATATTTAGTTTTGAAAATATACATTAAAGAAGCTCTAGTATAAGAAAACTTCATTAAAGTGATTCAATAAACAATTACAAGTTCTTTGGTATTCAATTGTGTACTGAACATATGGTTTTACCTTGGCCCCGCTTTAAAAATATTTCTGTAAGTGCTTTGATGACACCAATATCTCAGAGTGGCCTTATCCTAGTATGAGCCTTCAGATTTTTGCCGTCAGTAAAGTTAAATTTATTTCCTTTGTTGGAAGTTTCCTATGAGTTGACCATTACATGTACCCCAAAATTTAATTCATTAAATCTTATGAAATTTTAATAAAACATCATGAATATCGATATATTGATTTGGAAAGAAGTTTTGCTCGCAATGCCCAATATATTGTAGGCATTAATTATTAACTTCATATTGAAAATATGCATTAAAAATTTTAGTTTCATAATTGTATTTGAATTATTACCTAATTTTCACATCAAGGCTAAATAAACTTTTAATTAATTAACTTATGATAGACATAAATGCATGAATTTTATTCAACATTTGTGTCTTAAAAGAAAATAGAATTTTTAACTAATGAATATGACAATATTTAATATCAAAGGCAAGAGAAACTTAGAACCCTACTGAAATGTTAAAGTTTGTTGAATCTGAAATTTGACCTTTCGAAATTGTACATAAATTAAATGGATGTAAATTTTATAATCATGACTATTGCAATACAAAAAATAAACGAGGCTTAACCCTAATGAGCACATTTGTAAATCGATTAATAACTCGTTTTTGAATTAATTTTTGAAAACATTTTACTAGCTAATCAACCATATAATTGTAACTACATGATTAAGATAGACCATATTCTTCTTAAGAAATTTGCTGACATTGTACGGAAATATTCCAAGTTTCCATGCTGCAAATATATACCTGTGAGCTTTCATACAATACTCACACAATTTTAATTAAATCATCGATCGATTTTTATTTTCAAAATACCGTGGTATCTCTTAGTTAAGCGTTTTAAGCATATTGCAAAAAAAACAAAAAATTTTGAGTTCAAATTATATATTTATGTCTTAGCTATGAGACAGGGAGCCAATACACAGAACGCCGGATATATATGCTTAGACCTAAAAATTGAAAACATTGCAGTCATATAAATTCCAATTGCATATACTAATTTCGTCAAATTCAATCGAAGTGATTTTATTTAAATTAAAGAATATTTGCCAAGTAGTATTAGAATTATTATCTAATTTTTCATTTCTTATTAAATTTTAATATAATAAATTTAATAAAAACAAACAATTGCAAGTTAGCCACAAAATTTGCTGCTAGTAGTTGGGTGGGGCCGGACTCTGTGACCTGGAACTAGCCTGAGAATTTTGTAAGGATGACAGTCACATTTGCTATATTTGAAAAATAATATATAGCTTTACTTAAGAGGCTATTTTGATGCTACTAAGTGTAAGAACCTGGCTTAGTTCAGCAATTATTTAGGGTTGTATTTCTAGAAGTATAAACATAAAATTTAATATTAATATTCTACTGATGTTCTTAATGGTAACGTATGTAGATTGACTTCTTCTTTATCAAGATTCTAAAAACTATTGTTTGCAACTTTCGAGAATAATTACAAAATGATAACAGGTAATTTATTGATGTTATATGTACGGCTACTGACAGCTAATGCATCAGGTTTATTGAAAAACTCTATATTAAAAATTTACATTGCTAAAAAATTAAAGAATATTTTCCAATGATAGCAGGTGTGTTTGTTGTTTTAGAATTAGCAGAAACACTGTAACCTATAAACAAAAAATCTATTTCAAAAGTTGCAAATTAGCAGTTGAACGTACTCAACATCAAAATAAAGATTGTCAAAATATTAATCGAAACCATCTCGCAAAGAAGTTTTGCTTGAGTACTATACAAGCATCAATGATCCCTAATATTCTATCAATCCAACTACTAGAAAAAAGATCGATAAAAAATCAGAAAATTTGAAATAGCATCCCTGTAAATATGTACTAAACTATCTCAATAGATGACTAAATTTAGTCATTTCTTCATACTATTAAGTGACCTATTACCTCTAACAAAGGAAAAAATATTGTCTACATACAGCAAATAAAATAGATGAAGTTTCTTTTTGCTCCCAAGTGCTCCTGAATATATGAACATTAGAGATGGTTAGTATACGAAAGTCTTTTTAATAAAATCGGAGCTATGTTGAAAAATTGTTAATACATTCAAGTATTTCCTGCGCAAAAATAATTTTAACAAATATTTTGCAACTTCATGGAAACACATTAAAAAATCAGGTGTCAATATAGTAAGACTGCCAAATTATTGCATAGACTTAAAGAAAATTGTGGACAAAACAGTGAATAATTAGAATTTATTTAATAAAAATTAACAAATTTTGCTTGTGCAGCAACCTAGGCAAAATTGTCACATCCTTATCAGCTTTTGACAAATGAAAAATGTTATATGCCTAAAATTGGTCAAAAAATTCTGATTTAAATGAATGAGCTCTTAATCCATTCTGACTAACGGGACACTATATCACAGGCATGTAACGAGGTCATAGTTAACTAAATTTCTTCAAAATTGAAGATAAAATTGGGAGCGGAGTACTTCCATCACAGAAATAATTCTTACAAAATTTTTTGTAATTTCATTTGAGCACATCCTCATATAAATGTGTTAATATTGCAAAACTCTTAATACGCCTTGATAAATTGTTCAAAAATGTTGACAAACTAGTTTGTAATGATTAAAGCCTTTTAAAATTACTAGTCCAGTTACACATCTTTTTGAATTTTAAAAGAAATCAAATGCAAATGAATACGAATAAAATTAAATATAACGAATATAAAATTCAACAAATTTCCTTCATTATTCAAATATTTCATATATGGTAATCGTTTTGAAACAAATTTGTGTGTAAAAATATCTACATTTTGAGATAACATAGTTATGTGTCGGGCATTTTATTGAAATTGAAGTCAACAGACTGCTTTCCTCTACTAAATTAGAGAAAAGGCGTCTTTCAATTAATAATAATAATAATAGCAATAATCTTGTGTCAATTTTTCGAAATAGAATGTAGATTCTTCAATTTGTTGATTTTTATTTAAATTAATGAATAGAAAATGTATTGAAACTAAGAAATATGCTCACAAGTTTTATTTTTTACTATTTGAGTTTCAAAAATCTCGTCAACAGAGACAATCTTCAAGAATAATATGATATATTTTATAGAATAATTGTTGATATATGTACCCGGAGGCTCGTAGCTGTTGTAGACCTTCATTGGAAGATATTGAATGTTTGTGCCATCGAAAAGCTCAATTGTTGCCAAAATCTTGAAAATAAGAGAAGTAAAACACAAGCCTACACAAAATATTGTAAATATGATCTCAACAATAATCTTTATCGGTGAACTGATTTTTTCCATGTCTAATTGTTTTTAAACTTATTAGGAAGGAAATGGCGCAGCTTTTTTCTCATTGGTAGAATTAATAGTCACCAAAAATAGAAACAACGACAATTTAAACATTTGGCTTTAATAGCTGTTTAGATAAAGTTGCTTCGATATGAAATAAATAAACATAAAGGCTTAAATGAATTATTGATAATCATAGCAAAATATTGACTACGTATTCGTCGAAGACATTATTAATTTCAACTTGAAATTTTACAAATATATATATATATATATATATATATATATATATATATCCAGTGGCGGCCGTAAAGGTTCGCACAGTTGAATGAAATTAATGTTATGCTTCTTCTAGAAGCTGATATTTTAGAATGTTACAATATTTTTGCTACATTAGTTTATATTCTAATTATTTTTCAGGTGAAAAATAAAATGTTAACATTAGTAGGACGCGTATTCTAGGATGTTTTTATTTTCAAAAGATGTACACTCCTGGACAAAAAGGTTCGCACACAAGGTTTTCTGCCAAATTTATTTGCTTAAATTTTCACTTGATTACAGCAAATCAGTATTGTTTTCGATAGGTCATTAAATTAAATCATGCATGTACCATCTATCCCCAAACTATATACAAGCTCATTATTTTAATGCATCCTGCTGCTACGTCACTTGGACAGATTTTGAAATAATTCGAAACGAACAAAGCCAATTATTCGTGATTTTGCCAATCATTTTAAAGCAGCTGACAATAATCAGCCTAAGAAAGTTTAGGACGTTCGTCAAATGTTGGCCAACACCCGAAACTCACGTTAAATAGCAGGTCCAAAGCCAACTCCATGTTTACAGCCACTGAGCTTCTGTATAATTAGACCAAAGACAGTGAATTTTCCAATCAAACTATCAGAAAGATCCTCAATAATGCTTATCTCGTAGTCAGAGTTGCAGCTCAATGCCCCCAAACTGTCGGTGAAGCAACGACGTTTCAAAGTAAAATGGTGTCACTATTTTCTTAAAATGGCAAGCACTGATTAGAATAACATCGTTTATACTGATGAGTCCAACATTGAACTATAAGGGTGTAGAAAAACTCATGCACGGCGGCCACGTAATGCTTCAAGAGGACACCCCATAGAGACTCTGAAAATGTATAAGCTTGGAGGCGGTAGCGTCATGGAATGACAGTATACCAAATATTCTGGAAAGTGAAAACTAGTCATCTCTGATGGCAACATGGATATTCGCACAGACATCTAAATATTAAAGGATATTATATTGTTATTCCTTGAAGGTACTAAAATTATGGTATAAACTGGAAAAACTCCGATACTTCTTGAAGAAATTACAGTCCCAAAGTTGAATAATTGTCCTACTCAGTCGCATGCTTTAAATATAATTGAAAATTTTTGTGCTGACCCGAAGAGAAATCTTTTCAAAAGTTATCCAACTAACATTTCTGAATTACGGGAGCCAATTCAAGAGGATTTTCAGAACATCCCAGACTCATTCATTGAGAATCTGAAGAAATCTCTTCCAGATCACATCAAACTGGTTTTGGACGCCTATGGACACTATGCAAAGTACTAATTGTTAACTTTTTATACAACTGCTACTTTATTACATTTTTAAACCTAATAATTTACTCCTGAAACAAAATTTTCGTTTGTTACTTGTTTGATTGTTCAAAATATGCAGGTGTGCGAAGCTTTTTGTCTTTCCCAAATATTTTGAAATCGAAAGCATTCAGGCAAATGTTGTAAGAAAAACATCATTATCATTTAATGGGTCAGCATTATTTACGAACCATATATAATAGGCTAAGTTGCCTCAGAAAAACAGTTGTATCCTACGACAATTAATAAAAGGATAATATTTTCAAGGTGTGCGAACCTTTATGGCCACCATATATATATATATATATATATATATAT
>CABFPE010000847.1:77993-95196 GCA_900660155.1 Hofstenia miamia | reverse complement strand
CCTTGCTGCAATTTAAAACTGGTGTCAATTAAACAAAGTCAAATGTCATCAAAATGTCTTCATTTCAAGTTTATTGAAAACTGTTAGAACATTCTGAAAAGTCATTTTTCTGAGATGAATCCAAAAATTTTTATGACTTGAAAGAGAAAATTATGCTGGTGTGGACCCACAATATCCCAGCATAATACTGTGCATCATTGGTAAAATCAATGCTCTGAAGACCTAGAGGTCTTGCTTAAAGCTAGGAGTCTGCAAGTAAAATTTTCAAAATGCGTTTTATAAATGTTTGGTCTTATATACAAGTTATTAGAAACATATTTGCAAATTACAACCTAATCTAAAGACAATTGGTCTGGCAGATACTAACAACCAGTACCTGATGCCACAATATCAATATTACATCTCCATTCAGCAAATTTTTTGAAAAGTCATTTTATCAATGAATAAATTTGGATTTTTCCTTAATTGATTTAAGTAATGCATTTAATAGTGGGAATTCTATTCTCAGTCATAAAAGTATGTCCTTAGAGGTTGAAAACAGCTATATAACACTTGAAAGAGGGAAGAGTTCTAGGATCGATTTTATATGTTCTTTGTCTGGATGGTTCTAAAATTTGTACAATTCTGATGACATATGCCTAATAACATTAGACAAAGCTTCTTTTACAGCAAGCAAAATTCTGGAATCTGATTTTGAAAATTTCAGTTTAAGTGAACTAAGAAATATTTACAAAACGCCGTTCATTATATTTTCGCCTAATTCTTTTAAGAATGTAACACAAAATTTAGAGTCTAAAATCAAAAATGAGTAATTAAAAAAAATTAATTGTGTTATATATTTAGGAGTTGACGTAGATAGGGGTCCACATTTTAATTCAGTTTTGCAAGATCAAATTTGAAAAATGGTTAATGGAATAACCCTTAAGGAAATTTTCGTCTGAATATAAAAAGGATGTAATTAATGCTTGCATTTATCCCATTTAATGCGCTGCTTATTTTTTGTTTTGCAATAGATCTTTAAAATACCTTTCAACTAGCCAATGCACGTTTTTAAAAAAGTGACAGATCACAAGAGCATAGAAAACTTATATTTCTTTCACTTTTACCAAATTCAAACACAACCTCCAAACCCTTAATAAAGATGTATTGCAATATGTCAATTGCTGAAACTTGTACTTCCAATTTTGAAAAGTAATCCGGGCTCTATCAAATTTATAACCCTTGAAAAATAGTTCAACAGAATTCACAATAGTGTAATTGATCTCTGGAAGAAAGTAAATTACAAACCCCTTACAGAAATTATTCATTAAAATTTTAGAAAAATAAATTTAAGATATTTAGAAAAATCAATTTTGGGAGATGGTAATACATTTAGTATATTGCAAAATCAAAATCACATTTCATTTAGCATTTACAAACAAAAAACACCACATTAACTTTTATTGCATAATTTACATATTTGTGAAATAAATTTTAACTCTTAGACAAGCTTTCTGTTCCAAACTTAATGCACTTTATTCTATGCCATTTTGATTTGTCAGAATAGATTAGATATGCATAGTGTGCGCTAGCAGACACTTTGTACATGCAGGCATATTTTTAAAATATACTTGTTTGTATGGGGAATTCTAGCATTTTCATAAATAATTATATAACTTTCTAAGCAAATTTCAATACTCAATGCAATTGATTAATGTTAACTTGGGTTGCAGTTGTCGTTGAGGTTAGTTGCCTGTTGGTTATATCTTCATTTGCGCACTTGACTGCATATCACAATAATAATTATTATACCGTTTTAAAAAATGATGTTCATTTAAAAGTAACTAAAATGCAATTTTTTAATTTTATGCAATTATTGAGGCCTATTCCCTATTTTTTACATAATTCCTCTCTCTTTCTCTCTCTCTCTCTCTCTCACTGGATGTAAGATTGTTCTCAGCTGTGATCAACCATGTTGGCTTTTTCATCAACCCATTGCTCATTGCAAGTACTAAGAAATATATCGAAAATTACATTTGAAAGCAAAAATTAACTAGCACAACAAAAATGTGAGTGTTTTCTTGAAATCAATTTAATTAAAATTCATTGCGGTGAGATTTACTTGAAATGGAAAAATTCTCCTCTATTAAAATAACAAATCACAGATTCAGTATTATTTTAGTCTTTTAGTGAAGCTTTTGCGATTTTGATGTATCTCAGTTGCACACCACTTAAGCTTTGCTTCCTACAAGAAATGCTATTAAATATCTCTAGAAATTGTAACACTTACAATTATTGAAAAAAGCAAAATTAGGAAAGCAGCTCGAATGCTTGAAATAATGGGTCATCTCTCACAAAATCCCTTAAGCAACATAATGTAACAAAATTGAATTAAGTTGTATTTGTTATTCATTTCTTTGGATAATTCTCATAATATAAGAATTTTATATTTTGTTTCTTATTTTGCAAGAGTTGCCATTAAGTTTTATTAATTCAATTAACTTTTTCATTACATTGACTGCATTACTGTTGCAAAATTAAATAACCAAAATCATATATTAATTTGAGACATTTAATACATATCTTCAAACTTTTTGAAAACTTGGTTATTTGAAGTGCAAACTATTTTCAAAATTTTAAAATGAGAAACTGAAAAAAAGTTTTTCTGTGATTGTAACAGTCCTTTGTGCATTACCTTAGAATTTCTATGAACGAAAACCTAGTTCTAAGCATTAATCCTCCTTAGTAATAATAATAATAATAATAATAATAGTAAAAATGATAACAAAAATAATAGCAATAATTATACTTTTATTATGAGCTATGGCTATAAAAAAATATGTTTGTTTCCCATATGCATATTTTAGTAATCATGCTATAAGTATCATCGAATTTTTCGCAATAAATCGGTATTGGGGTTTGAGGTCCGGAGTTTGTCAATGTACTCGAAATTTATAGAAAGAAAAATTAAAATTAATAACAGTAAGCATTTTGAAATTCATTGATTTGACTCAACTTACCTGGAGGATCGTATCCATTTGTTTCTTGAAATGGAAAGTATTGAATGCTTACACTCCCAATAAGTTCAATTGTAGAGCAAATTTTTAAAATAAGAGTAATAAGGCATAAGCCTATTGCAACTGCTGTAAATAAAAAGCTCAGAGCCAACTTAAACTTTGACGTATTGAAGCCTTTCATGTCAAAAGAAATTTCATAAAGAGATAGTGTTGCTTATCTAATGCCATTATTCTATTGGCGGAAATAGTTTTAAATACAGAAAAGGTAATTAGTGACTTTGCAACTCTCAAATGTTTAACTAATTTTAAATAATATTAATATTATGACGAAGCCTCTCTATCTATCTATCTACGAAATAGCCAAACATATCACAGCCTCTCACAACTTCTCTCGCATCACGATTTCAAAATTCATTCATTTAATAACTGTTGTGTCAAGTTTAGTGCTAAACAAGGCTTCCTTTTTGCAAATTTCAATCATCAATCATATTCAATGTTTTTGTATTTCCAATTAATAATTTTTATGGGCATTTGATGATACTGCAACAAATTTTCCTAGCCTAATATGAAAAAATAATGAAATATTATCCACCAATCATGAAAAGCCTAATATTTCTTAATTTAGTGGTTGTGTTTGTCTTGATACTATACTCTATTCTCATTAATTTGAAATTTAGTTTAACCTTGATATTACTTGATCAATTTGATAAACATTGTGAATTCATCAATACATTGTAAAAATTGCTAATTACAAAAATATAGAGATTTAGGAACATTTGTAGAGATTCAAAATTTCAATTCAACCTCATAATACTAGAAATATTGTTCGCATTTTTTAGGGAAATTAGTGAATTCTGAACAGTTAGAAACAAAGATATTTTGCATTGCATCATATCATTAAGTGGAATGAAAAGTCATCAGAGAGTATTTTTAAACAAATTTCTCACTATGCTTTTTTATTTTGTCTTTAGTATGTTAGCATGGATGCTAGCAATCGCGTATTCAGAGCGAAATATATCAATCCCCAACAGCATCCACGTTTCAAGTATTCCAAATTCTTAGAATATTTTTACAGTTTCTCGTTTCTGTCTCACTATTATTGAGAAGTCCAATTCAATTGCTTACCAATATGACTTAACCCATTCAGCCAATGCTGCCGGTCGTTATTTGTCTGACGTACAGTACTGGAGAAAAGAATTCTGCCAACCATGCTGTGTCATTTATATTGCTAAGAATGTCTTAGGTATTTTTTAATTAGATTTGGTGTTGCAGAAGGAGGAGTTCATCAATGTTGAGACATAATTATCACTGTTTACTTTAAATCTCAAGGAAGAAATGCCACAATGCTTGGGGGTAGCTAACATTTTCTTGGAAAAATTTATTCGGCCACTTCAGACCAAATCAGAGAATCTATAAATAATTATTTTTTTGGTTGAGCTTTTTCAGTCTATTCAGTCTTTCTTCGCCATATATGATGCCTGGTTATGTACCTCTTGCCATCCGCGAGTTGATTATCTCCAAACATTTGGAAGGGATGAGTCAATGTAATATATCCCGACTTGTAGAGAGACCTCGAAGTACTGTCGAGGATATCTCTTCTGAAAACATCATTGCCGCAAGCCAAAGTCCAGAAGACCTTCAAAACCTCCCAATCAGCTCTTATGAGCCTTTCAAAGCGAAATCCCAGGAAGATTTCAGAGGAACTTTACAAGGAATGGGCTGATGATTACCTCGTGACGGCAAGAACTGTGCGAAACACCTGAAGAAGAACTCAATTGGGACTTTCATGGCACCCAGAAAGCAATTTCCAACCTCAAAGCAAAGATTACGCCGGCAGAGGTGATCCAAGTTGGTGAGAGACCGTTCATCTGAACATTGGTCTAATGTTATATTTTCAGATGAGTCAAGAGTCATCAAAAAAATGGCCATAAAGAGACCAACTGGGCAGAAGTTCAGATTCTTGCCTCAATTTACTCTGGGACCATGAAGTACGGTGGGAAGTCTGTAATGGGATGGGGTGCAATATGGAAGTGGGGCCTTCGCAAGATTGTTCACATCACTGGTACTCTCCAAAACTCTCAATATGCTCGGTTTCTCGAAAAGGAACTCTTGCCAATCCTTACAAGTGATTCAATGTATCAGCAGGATGGTGCTCCATTTCATACCTCAAAAGAAATGAAAAACTTCTTCCACAATATTTGGGTTGCTACCCTTGCTGACTGGCCTTGGCAATCTCTAGACCTTAACATTATCGAAAATATGTGAAAGGAGGTCAAATATCGAATTGAACAGCATACTCCTCACACTGAAACATGCTGTAGAACGCAATAAAGAAAGAATTTTATGCAATTCCCAACAGCTTTATTGAAAGACTTTTTGCTTCAATACCTTATAGCGTTGAAGCTGTTATTCGCTCAAAAAACACCCTACAAAATATTAAAAGAGAGAATTTTGTTGCTAAGTGCTTATATTGCATCAATTATTAATTTATGTATTTTATTTTGAATTGACTTTACCGGATTTGTTCATTTGTAGAAATTTTTTCAGGTGGCCGAATACATTTTTCCAACACAAGTTTTCAAATTTTGTTTAAATATTTAATAGCTAATTGTTATTCTACATATTCTATGGTATCAGACATACAGATTTTACTTCTCAATCAAAGTAACACTTAGTTATAATCTTAGACACACTATCCAATGAATGTTCATTATTTATTCAAAATAAGAAGGTGGTCGAATACATATTTCCAGTACTTTATTTCTAATAAAAAAATTTAAAATCTTTAATGGTTTCTCCAAAAAAATTAAAGACTACGAAATAGATACTTGAAGACACTACATGATGTCTTCTATTTTAGTGGTCTCCGCGCATACAACGTGACCACTTTTGACTGACACCGCGATCCTGAACTGGGCTTGGACGGCATGTCGAAATCAAGGAACTCTGGTTCAGTTTTTGTTTCAATAGGTTTTACCCTATTTCAACTAGTTTACTTCTATGTAATAAACCGATTTGTCCGTATTTTAGATAATGTTAACCAAGCCTGTTAGGAAATATGTGAAAGGTTTTTACGTGGAAACATCACTGAAGTTGGGCCCGCTCATGCAATGATGAATATATGTACTAACACACGTGCTTATGCCTGAAATTAATGCAAATAAGAGTTTTTTTCGAAGAGAAATTCGATTTTTTTTGTAAAAATATTCAATTTTTTTCCATACCTAATATTCATATTATGAGGCGGTCTAATGCCAATGGGAACAACAACTACCTACGCTAAAATATTTTGTTTTTGAATCTGCGTGCAACGTACGCAAAAGTCAGAGTTTGTCGCACTGTAGGCCAGGGAACATCTGATTTCGCGCAAAGGAGTGCTTGGACGGGACAGAGCCAAGTCACAAATTTAAGTCGAAAAAGAAAGAACAGGCATTTCTTTATCTCATAGCATTTTTAGATTTGAAATATTTTCATTAGTTCGTGAGCTATAATCATATAGAATTCATCACATATTTTGAAAAATTCCTTCCCATCTGAAGATTAAGTATGGGAAAAATTTGAATGTCTTCACAAAAAATTGATTTTAAATTTAAAAAAATATTGAAAAAATTCCTAATTTCTTGACAGTTTTGTATAATATTGTTCGCAAATGCGTACAAAGTGGTTTTTTACTTCAAAAAAACACTAATAGGAATATGGCAAAGCAATCTCAAATAGAAAATTTAAAACGTAGAAAACATTGCTACGTGCATTGAAACTCTGAAAGAAGCTGTTTTCAGAGGGAATTGCACGAGTGTTGCATCTTACTTGGTTATTGGGAATAATTTAAGACATTTAAAATTATCGGACTTATTGCGCTTGCACATCACATAATATGGAAGTACAGCGAGTTGCAATTCTAGAAACGCTACCTTCTACTATCTAGTTGAATTTTTAGTTTTCAGCTTTGCAATGAACGAATTCGTTTCTAGACTTAATGCAATTGCAATTAGAACTATTTCAAAGAAATATTAATTATTAAAACATTATTGGCGTGTAAAATTTAAATAGAATTAATCTGTGAAGGTTCATAATTGGAAAGTTTTAATATTTTATAAAGTCATTAAGCACTAAATCATTTTCGCAGCTGTAGTTAAAATATAAATAAAATCAAGCAATTAAGTGAATGCTTAGAGGGTTTCAATCACTGGAAGGCTAGAAAGTTTATCAAACCAAATAATAACTTTAACTATAAAAAGAATTAGCAAAAATTAGCATACAAATTTATATTATATATATATATATATATATATATATAGACTTGTTCAAAGATAATCTGACAAAAGACTATCTTCGATAAGATTATCTCAATAACCTGTTTTTGAGTAGTGTTTTCATCCAATAACCTATCTTATACAGCCGATTATCGACTCCATAACCTGTTAGTATCTTTTCGTATGGCATAGCTGAACTATTACTTGGGTTATGATTTTTCCCATTTTTAAATCACAAATTAAGGCTTTGGAATAAAAAATTCGGGAATTTAAATTTGCAAAATCGCAAAAATTGAAATTCTTAACATAAAAAATGACGTTGCATATGCAAAACCGTTTACTAGTTAATTATAACTGTAACAACAAGAATGTATATCTTCAATTTATTAAGTACCAACACTGCTACGTGCTTTCTCCTTTTGTACAATACTCATGTTTACTAATATAGCATTGACTAGTATTTACAAGTTACATCACATAACTACTGAAAATAATCGATTATACACTACATTTTCCCCTTCAAAATTTTTATACATACTTTAGTGTTGAACAGAACAATTTTTTAAGTTGGAAATTCTTCCATCCTTCACCTGAACGATCTGATCTGACATTAAGCGCTGAACGGGTAATCTTGGACCAAAATAGGGTTCGAGTGTCCCCCTCCTCGTAAAATTGCGCACATAGACAAACTTTGAACAAGGTGATTTGGGTGGATTAAAAATGTCCGGTTCCGAAGGCCAGTCCTTGGGAATCGTCGATGGAGCACCGAAAGTAATTGAAGTGGAGCATGATTTGCGCTTTCATGCACCGTTCTATTAATGTTATATACTGCTTCCTGTTGCGAGTTGGACCAACATTTCTGGGAACAACGCAAACGATCTTTTAACGTCCTGTGCAATCTTTCAATAAAACCATTAGACTCTGGATGATAAGGTGTAGTCAACTTCTTTTTTATGTCAAACGTCTGAGTCAGTTCCTGCCAAAGAGAACTAACATATTGACGTCCCCTGTCGGAGTGAATCCAGCGGGGTGGTCCAAATCAAAAAATCCAATGTTCTTTAAAATATTTGCCACTGATCTTGCATCTATATTCGCCGTAGGCCAAGCTTCGAGTCATCGTGTGCAGTGGTCAATCATGGTTATAATGAATCTGTACTGACCGGAGTTTGCAGAGGTCCGACAATATCAATAGATACGAATTCACGTGGCTGTACTTTGTCCATTCCCGGTAACTTACCAGATGTCGTGGTTGCGCCGCATGATTTTCTTCTATGACAAATTTCACAGGAGTTAGGATAACCTGAAATTCTTTTATGCATAGATTTAAAATAATACCCGGAATCTTTCATTGCTCGCACTGCCTTTTTCACACCACAATGTCTGGCGTCGTGGAACGTTTTAATTAACCTATCAACTTCATCTTCGGACACAATAGGTGCCAAAAACTTTGTTTCAGGGACAAATTCGGGCGCTAAAGACTCAACTGTGTAATTGGAAGACGACTTAAGGCGTCAGCTAAAACATTCTCTTCTCCGCGTCGATATTCAATCGAGTAGTCAAGTTCCTCCAAAAAGTGTAAGTAACGGCAATGACGTGAGTTAGCCGGAGCTTTTTTTAATATCCCCAATAGAGGCTTATGGTCCGTAAAAACATGAAACTTATTACCCCAAAGATACGAACGGAAATGTTTTACAGCCAGCATCAGACCCAAAAATGTTCGATCGGTAGTGGAATATTGTTTTTCTGACTTCTTCAACATTTGACTAAAAAATCGTATTGGTTTACTATCCTGCAACAGGGCTGCACCGACCATGTCAATTTCCAAGGTAAATGGCTTAGAATAATTTGGGTACACCAAGAGAACATCCTTTCACCAAATGCTTCCTGACAGCTGCTGTCCCATCTAAAAGGTTTGATATATTTTGCACGATATATAGGACGCAAAATTTTTGAAAATTTTGGAACAAATCGGCTCAGAAAATTTACAAAACCAATAAACGTTTCAACTTGTTTTTTGGTTTTTGGGGGTACTATGTTCGCCAGTTTGCTCAAATTTCCTTCATCTGCTTTAATACCATCAGCTGATATGTGAAATCCTAAATAACGCACATCATTAAACCCAAAATGACACTTTGATGGTTTTAGCTTTAAGTTCGCATCGCGAAATCGTTGTAGCGTCTGCTTTACCAAATCAAGATGCTCGNTTGCATCTATATTCGCCGTAGGCCAAGCTTCGAGTCATCGTGTGCAGTGGTCAATCATGGTTATAATGAATCTGTACTGACCGGAGTTTGCAGAGGTCCGACAATATCAATAGATACGAATTCACGTGGCTGTACTTTGTCCATTCCCGGTAACTTACCAGATGTCGTGGTTGCGCCGCATGATTTTCTTCTATGACAAATTTCACAGGAGTTAGGATAACCTGAAATTCTTTTATGCATAGATTTAAAATAATACCCGGAATCTTTCATTGCTCGCACTGCCTTTTTCACACCACAATGTCTGGCGTCGTGGAACGTTTTAATTAACCTATCAACTTCATCTTCGGACACAATAGGTGCCAAAAACTTTGTTTCAGGGACAAATTCGGGCGCTAAAGACTCAACTGTGTAATTGGAAGACGACTTAAGGCGTCAGCTAAAACATTCTCTTCTCCGCGTCGATATTCAATCGAGTAGTCAAGTTCCTCCAAAAAGTGTAAGTAACGGCAATGACGTGAGTTAGCCGGAGCTTTTTTTAATATCCCCAATAGAGGCTTATGGTCCGTAAAAACATGAAACTTATTACCCCAAAGATACGAACGGAAATGTTTTACAGCCAGCATCAGACCCAAAAATGTTCG
Source organism: Hofstenia miamia (assembly GCA_900660155.1). Taxonomy (NCBI): domain Eukaryota; kingdom Metazoa; phylum Xenacoelomorpha; order Acoela; family Hofsteniidae; genus Hofstenia; species Hofstenia miamia. The sequence continues at coordinate 85,102 of CABFPE010000847.1, read as the reverse complement.
ATCGGTAGTGGAATATTGTTTTTCTGACTTCTTCAACATTTGACTAAAAAATCGTATTGGTTTACTATCCTGCAACAGGGCTGCACCGACCATGTCAATTTCCAAGGTAAATGGCTTAGAATAATTTGGGTACACCAAGAGAACATCCTTTCACCAAATGCTTCCTGACAGCTGCTGTCCCATCTAAAAGGTTTGATATATTTTGCACGATATATAGGACGCAAAATTTTTGAAAATTTTGGAACAAATCGGCTCAGAAAATTTACAAAACCAATAAACGTTTCAACTTGTTTTTTGGTTTTTGGGGGTACTATGTTCGCCAGTTTGCTCAAATTTCCTTCATCTGCTTTAATACCATCAGCTGATATGTGAAATCCTAAATAACGCACATCATTAAACCCAAAATGACACTTTGATGGTTTTAGCTTTAAGTTCGCATCGCGAAATCGTTGTAGCGTCTGCTTTACCAAATCAAGATGCTCGTCGAATGTATTTGACGACAAAATAACGTCATCCAACAATGGAGTTAGCCCCAAATCGCTTAACAACTTTCATATACCGTTGACATGATGCCGGTGCATTTTTTAAAAAAATTGGCATGACCTCAAACTCATGAAATCCATTATTTGCCGAAAACGCCGTTTTTTGCTTGGAACTTTCCTCGAGTGGAATTTGCCAATATCCCGCACATAAATCAAAAGTAGTGAAATATTTAGAGCCGCCAAGATCATTGATAAGGTCATCAATTAAAGGTAATGTATATGAATGCTATCGTTTTATCGTTCAGTTGCCTATAATCTACAACAAAACGAGTCCTCCAACCTGGTTTTGGAACTAAAAAACAAGGAGAGCTCCAAGGCGTCGAGCTTTTTCGAATGATACCATTAGCATACATCGCATCCACCTGCTTCGAGATATCTTCTTTGGTAGATGGCGGATGACAAAACGGCCGCGTACAGACTGTACGACATTCCTCCGTAACAACGAAGTGTTCAACTTCTTTTGCACGACCAATGTCATGAAAATACATCCCGAAATTCTTCCAACACTTTAACTAAAGAATCTTGTTCAGCCTTTGTCAGGCTTTCATTAATGTTAAAATCCACCTGTTTAGCATGTTCGTTAGCCAGACAAGAATACTGTTTCACCAACTTTTGGTCGACCTTTCTAAAGTTAAACTTTACACGTAATAATTTTAAACCTTCAACACCAACAATCAGCGCAAACGGCGACTTCTCAGTAATCCATAAATCTGGCTTTTACTGCTTCGTCATTAACCTTCAGGTACTGTGCCAATTTCGTTAATGACCGCTGAGCTTCTATCATTGCAGAAGTTTGACTAATCACGATATTCGACCATTCAGCAAAAGGATTACTTGGTCTTGTCAGTCTATCATATTCTTCTGATGTCGCAATTAACGCAGTTTTCAATGCAGTAGATCCCGACAAAAATTTACTTTCAATGCCTCGAAGAATTTGGTCCTCAATTGCGGATGGCAACACTGCCAGCTGTTTTGTGTCATCTAATCATTTTTCCGCTGAGCCATAAACTGAAGTTTCTAAACACCAAAAGACTGTGTCGACGTTGTCAAAAGAGGAGGAGACATCTTACGTTGGGCGCCAATGTAACAAAAAGAATGTATAGCTTCAATTGATTAACTACCAACATTGCTACGTGCTTTCTCCTTTTGTACAATGCTCATGTTACTAATATAACATCGACTAGTATTTACAAGTTACATCACATAACTACTGACAATAATCGATTACACACTACAATAACCATTAATATGAAATGTTCCAGCTTGAATAATTGTTTCTGATGCCTTTCCATTGTGTGTAGTACATATATTAGAATATGAATGCATTATAATCCAATGAGAAATCAAGAACCATTTTTTATTTTTATAATGTTGTCTGCCTTATCGATTTGGACAACGAAATAACGGCTTTTATATAAAATAACATTTGATTAATCATTTTCAAAATGGTGCAAAAATATACCTGTATTGTCATGTTGAATAGTTAGAGTATTTTGTACTATAAAATTGCTATCTTTTCAAGAGATACAATATAAATATAACAAGCTACAGCTACATGCATATAATTTCAATGAAAATTATCTAGATTATCTAGATAACCTATCTTGGATGAAATCGTTATCGAAATAATCTATTTTTAGCATTTTTGAAAAAGATACAATCGACGATAAGATATTGAAAAAGCCTATATATATATATATATTCCATTTGATTCTTATTGTGATCCAAAGCATAAGTTAAATACAATCAGATGTGTATGTCAAAGAAATATCAAAATATCATAATCATATTTGAAAATTACAAGTGCCTTAGATCAATTATATGACATGTTTCGTGATAATGGATATCCACATCATCTTATAAAAAAAATTGTAAATCAAAGTTTATTGGCAACTAATCATGAAAAATCTGATGAAGATATAAAAAAAACTAAGAAAGACATATATTGGAAATTACTATTCATTGAAAATAACACAATTCAATTGAAAAATAAACTACTATCATTTAATACTATTTTAAAATTTACAATGATTATTCCAATATTTCAATCATTCAAAACACTAAATTTAATTCGCAAAAAGATCAAATAACAAAAGGATTGGCTTCATCATTAGTTTATAAATATACGTGTGATGATTGTAAGAAATCATACATCGGCGAAACCATCCGTCATTTTGATACGCAAATCAAAGAGCACATTAATGGCCATTCAACATCAGAAATTTTTAATCACATTCATAATATCAACATTGAAAATTTTAAGATCATTAGAAGAACAAAATATGCAAAAATTGCAGAAGCCATTGAAATTAACAACATCGACAAAACAAAGTTATTAAATAAACAAATTAATCCAACTAAGTATTTATACTTATTTTAGATTTCATTCTATAATTTTAGTGTAGTTTATAAATTGTAAAAATATTTTTGCTGATGATGATAATATAATATATTTGAAACGTTCAATGTGTTTTCCTTTTAGAATATATATATATATATATATATATATATATATATATATATATATAAAAGCTAGTTAACATCTCAGTGCCTTGGACATTGTTTTGATCAATAAATTTCAGTTTATTTCCCATTACCAACACCAAGATAAGGACTGCCCAAATTATTTTTATTCTGAGATAACGTACACAACACTCAGTTGCATCAAGCATGACGAGTTTAATCACACCCTTGTTTTTTGACAACCAAATTTTTTTGTATGTGATTTATCAAATTTTTATGTTTTTTTTATAGTTTTTGTCCTTTTAGTACATCGTAAATTAGTATGTTATTAGTGCATAAATGCAATTTCAAAGCAATGGGTTTTTTGGAATTTCATATATCAATTCTCACAATAAATTAGACGCCTCAATTATTATTTTTACAACCAAGTAAAAGCTATTGGCTGTTTTCGCAAAGTTAAAAAAGGAAAATGAATGTTGAAAATGTCATCCCAAAAATTTAATTGTTAAATATTATAGAATACACATAAAGTACATAAAAACTTAATGACTTTGAAGAATTGCTAAAAAAAGTGCTACAAACAGAATCTTTCTGCCGGCTTCCTCATTGAAAACTACTATTAGCAAGACAGAAAACCTGACCTTGTTTGGCGGTATTTAGTCATTAATAAATTGAATTTTAGATTTGTTCCTGGAAGTTTAAACAATTAAATATTTTTTAACAAATCATGTAAAGTATGAAAATTAGCTTAAAATAAAACCTTAAGACTGAAAATGTTTACTCTTCTAACCACAAACAAAACATTTTTCAGTGTCACTTAGTGATTACCCTTGAACACCATGTTGTCTTTTAAAAAGGACTCCAGACCATGGCAAGTGTTCCCATTAGGAGGGAATTTGCACAATTATATATCAATCACAGGAAATGTAAAAAATTATGTGGTACTTTATCAGGGTGTTAAGTTTCCTGTGATTACTTTTGAAGGCACTTTTCGAGGCACTTGCTTGAAAAAATAAAGTGTCTGGAAAATTTAGCCCCTTACTGCATCCCATAAAAATCTTTCACAGTGATCTATACTATACAGCACTGTTATGACTCCTGATTTATAGGGTAGTGCATTAAATGTTAGTGTGTTTTGGGGGTAATGTAGCGCTGGAATTCATGAGATAATCATGATTCATGAATCACATGTGCTTGTTAGAGAACCTCAATTATTTTTTCCCAAGCTCCTTAAGGATCGTTTTGCTCAAATTTGAAATTCAGAGGTAGCGAACCTAAAAGAATTACGATTGAATTCCAGCAAAGTCACGCCTTCATGGACCCATGATCAAGCCTAGATTTTAAACGTAAATGAAAGGGCAGCTTAAGGCTAAGAGTAATAATAGTTAAATAGTAATTTTGCTTTAGATAATAAGTCATTTTATGGATACATATACATGCAAACATGCGCGAAATAATTTTGAACATTCCTAATAAAGTGCATTGCTGTGCCAGAAATATTTTAAAATATTACCTATTCTTCGGTGAAAATTAAGTTTCCAATTATATCAATACGTATTGCTCAAGTAATCAGGAAGTCCAGAGGCCATGGAAGAACCACTAATTTCCACTGGTTCCCTATTGTAGATATAGATAGTCCATCCAAACACATTCAGGCATTATGAACAAAGTCGTGGTCGCAGAAAAGCACTCCTTAATTGACATGTGGTTTTAAAACGGAATTGAAAGAGGAGACACTCCCTATCCTTGGTGCCTTTGTGAGTTGTGAGGGCTTAATATTTTTACAAAGGAAACCATACAAATTTAAGAAATTTGAAAGCTGTGTAAGGTTAATGATATTTATTTCTTAGACGTTCTCACATAAAATTTGTTTCAAATCCTTAGCTCTTGGTTTGAAAGAAGTTTGCCGCTACTGTCAACACTATATATGTATATATATATATATATAGTAAGTTGCTAAAGGAAAATTCAAAATAAAAACATAGTAGGCCATGTCTCAGACTACTTTAAAGAACTTATCTAGATGTAATTTTTAGTTTGCAATCGAATGCAGTAGGTGCGAAGTTTATATGATCAATATTCGCTGAGATAACAACAGCATCGAAGTTATGCAATGCAACACATTAGAAAATTCATGTTGCACTGCACTACTGTGTCGAAAGCAAATCGTGGTTACTGCAAAGAAGACAGAGGCATGCTTTTGACGGGAAACATGAAATTGTGTATTACATATTTAGCAGTTCCAAACTGAAATGTTAACAACATACATTATAGAATGCTTTACACAAAAATTACATATCACAGAAAGAGACAAAATAAAAATACATGTGTAGACAAAGAAAAATTTCTAAACTAAATTGGCTGTAAACTGGATTCTAAATTATCTATATTTCAAACTAAAAAGTATACCTGATAGGTCTTCAAACTAATTGGCACAATCGAAATTTTCTAGTGATATCACTCAGCAATTAGTGAATATATTTGAATTTACGAAATAAAATGATGCAAAATTAAAAAATATATACAATGTCAACAAGCATGACATAGTCAAGAAGAAATATTGTAGATAATTATTCATCGTTCACCAGATTGTTTTCGAGATTTGTGCAATGATGCTTTAAAAGAACAAAAATACAGAAGATACTATGCTTGCAGACAGCATGCAAAGCACTGAGTGTGCAGCATATCGCCATTGAAAATGGGCTAAGAGGACAGTGAACATTCCTGCTTGGTACACTAGGCATATCGAGGTTCAAATTTCTAAAGCGACATGAATGTAGAATTGAAATATAAAATATTATTATCTATTATAAACAATATATGCTAGCATTTTATAAAAATATTGCGCTGATACAGCCTAATAATGTGTGTGCAATGGCCATTATGTTGTGTTTTACTTTACACTTTCACAAAAAAACGATGTTCTCTGTTGTACTCCAGTATGAAAAAATATATCTGGATTGCAATTGCTGGCGTTTGGATGTGGCATGACAAGTAGTGAGATTATATTCGTAATATGTAAATGCGTATCTAAGTTTCTTTGAACAAAAATCAAATCCATAAATTCTAGGAGTAATTTTTTTTCAAAAGATGGCGCACAATTTCTTCCCGTGAAATGTAGTATTGTAGGTGTAGTAACTCTTTAAAAGATGGCGTTTCACTAGTGACCTAAGCAGCTTAGAGAAATATCAACAGATTTTATGTATTAATCCATAACTTTTTATATGTGTACATAATTACAGCAGAAAAGTTGTTAATATCATTGTTTGTAAAAAATGTCAAAGCATTTCAAATCAAAATTCAAAACTAGAAAAATTAAATTCAAATGCATATGCATCATTTAAGTAAAATTCACTTTTTATATTCTATCCCAATACTTATTTAATAACCTCTTTACTTTTATTTCGTAAATTATTTCTAATAATAATAATAATAATAATAATAATAATAAGGCAAGCAATGTCTGCCAACAACTTGGAAATTGCTAACTTCTGTAATTTCAAATAGGCTGGCATGTTACTTAGAACAGAATAGGTTGATACCAGAGGAGCAGAAGGGATGTAGGATGAAGACAAGAGGATGCAACGATCAGTTGTTGATAGACCAGGCAGTGGTGGAGAATTGTAGAAGAAGGAAGACAAACTTGGCAATGGCATGGATAGACTACAGGAAGGCATATGACAGCATATCACATAAGTGGGTTTTGAAGACGTTAGAGGCTAATGGAGTTTCACAGAAATGGGTTGAATTTCTAGAGAGGGAGATGGGAAAGTGGCAGACTGAGATAGATGGGCATAGGTTGAGGTTTAGACGGGGTATATTCCAGGGAGACAGCTTAGCGCCACTACTGTTTGTAGTTAGCTTAATCCCCATCACAGAAAAGTTAAAGGATACAGGCATAGGGTATAAGATGGAGAAGAATGGTAGAGCAGTGAGTCACCTGTGGTACATGGACGACCTGAAGATGTATGCTAGTTCAAGGAAGATGTTGCAGAAGCAAGTGGAGACATTGGAGAAGGCAAGCAGAGATTCAGGGTTGGAGTTTGGATTAGGAAAGTGTGCAGCAGTGACAATGACTAGAGGCAAGTGTGTGGATGGGGATGG
>CABFPE010000847.1:49995-76650 GCA_900660155.1 Hofstenia miamia | reverse complement strand
GTAGTCCCGGTAGTAGTAGGCGCACTCAGAGCAGTAAGAAGCATACGAGATACTTGGAGGAGTTGGGAGTACCAAAGTGAGGAGGAGTGGTAGCACAGAAGGCAGCATTGTTAGGTACAGCAAGAGTCCTGAGGAAAGCTCTCAGACTCCCTGGGACCTGGTGAGTTCCCCGAGCTGAGAGGGATACCAGCATGAAGCTGTGAGATGCAAGAATAATAATAATAATAATTGCTTTAATTCCTGTATCAAATACATGATAAAAGGGAATAAGTTCAAAATATACAAAAAAAATACAAAATTACAACAATGGATTAGACAAGGTATTATGAGTGAGGAATTTGCTAGCTACAGCTACAAAAGAATCACTCATTTTCTTTGTTCTACAGAATATTGTATTTGATGCCATACGTAGACAACCCTGATACGCAGTATCTTTGATGTTAATTGCATTAAAGTGTGGATGATTTTCATTTCGAGATATTTTATTCACTTGCCGGATGAAATCTTCTTTCAAAGTTTTGGTGACAAATTCCCCTGCTGAAACTTTTGATATATTTAAAATTATTGCTGCATATTTGATGGCTCTTTTCAATTCTTTCTTAGTTTTGATACTTAGAAGTTATATCCCCGCAGGTGCAGCATAGGTAATTAACGGTAAAATGTATGTTTTAAAAATGTACCACCAGCTATCAGAATTGAAAAATTTGACTATAAACACTAAGTTATTGGTAATATGATAAATTTTTTTGATTATGCTGTTTACGTGTTTACTAAAATTGAGTTTGTTATCGACAGTTACTCCCAAATAAATGCAAGAATTGTCCGTTTTAATAACAGTATAATTAAGAGTAAAGTTACTATCAATACCATATTTGATTAAAGCTTCATCTTGAATGTTGATGTTAGAGAAAATCATGCTTTTTGATTTTTCCCCATTGGCAATTAAGTTTAATATATTGAACTGATCTTCTAAATCATTGATATTAACCCGAGCATCACTAAAATCTGTGCATGCCGCAGAAGCCTTAATTGCAGAAATTATCAAGGTATCATCCGAGTATCTAATAATGCTATGTTGTGCTTTTCTATGTACTTTTGTATGAGGCTGTTGCGTTTTTAGATTAATACTATTTGTATAATTAACAAATAGAATAGGAGAGGCTGGTCCTCCTTGAGGAATTCCTACAATCATAGGCAAAACGGAAGACTTCTGACCGTTCATTGCGATAAATCTTTGTTGCCACCCATGCAAATAAGAATGAAGCCAACTACTAAACCATTTCTCATCTTTATCTAAATTACAATCTATAATCGTTAATAATTTGTTAGGTAAAACTGTATTAAATTCTGAACTGAAATCGAGAAAGTTTACTTGGACAATTGTTGTTTCTTTGTCATCTAAATTGGTGATGACGTGATGAAGAAAAACAACAAGTGCATCGGTAGTCGAAAGGCCCTTTTGATATGCAAATTGATAGCCGTCGTTAGATTTCTGAAGTGCTCTAACACCAACTGGAATTTCCAATCTTTCAAACATTTTGAGGGAATAGCAGTGAAACAAACTGGGCGAAAATTTTTATTAACCTTTTGATCAGCATTGGGTATTTTCAATAAGGGTATAACATTTAAAATTTTCCACTGAGATGGGTGATAATGCTTTTCAATAATGTCATTAAAAATCATCACGAATATTTCAGCAAGATCATCGGCAAACATATTGAATAACCATGATGGAAGTCCATCTGGCCCACTAGCCTTATCAATTTTACATTGACTAAATACTTTGCGTACTTCAGAACACCGAATTTTAGCTGGTTTACAACTTGATTTTGAAAAACTTATATCTTTGTAAGATATCATTGAATCCTGTAAAAAATTTGTTTAGTTCACATGCTCTATCAAATGTTAATAGAGGTGATTGCAAACTGTAGAAAAATAGTACAATTCTCTTGGCTTTGTTTTTAGGATGTTTATTACCATTCAAATATTTTTAAAATTGAAATTATAAATTTATTAATATATATATGATGTCAGATCTACCGGAGACGGTCGGGTGACGTTTTCACTCCGTGAAGCGATCATTTCGAACGTTTTTGCTGATGCTACGTCCCTGGATGCGGCAAATGCTTTTATCAAAGATAAAAAGAAAACGCCGCTTCATCAACTCTTCTCTCGACTTAATAAAGAAAATGCCGCTGAAGCTCTCCTGCTCCTTTTCAAAAACTCTCTCAGTTCTACATCAACCTCTGCCACTAGTCCTAATCATTCACCATTCTCAGAAGAAACACCATCATACAATCCTTTTAATGTAAAAAACTCCAGATCGCCTTCACCTTCTCCTCATCGATGTGAATCTTTCAGACGATATCATCCAGAAAATCGGTCGCCTCAACCTCACACTCATCTCAAGCCTCGTTTATCTGTAAAATCTATCAAGCCCAAAACTACCTCTCTTATCATTGGAAGCGGTATCTTGAAGTATGTCGGTTATCACAAACTTTTTTCAAATCAAACAACAACAATTCACTCACATCCTCGTAACAACTCTCATCAACTCTCTCAAAAGATCCAGAATTATCCTACAACGCATATCAACTCCGTCTTCATAAATACAGGCCTCATTGATGCACTCAAATCTACTGACATCAAACAATTTCAACAGAAAATCAATCATCTTATATCTTTAATCCATCGAAAATTCACTCCGCAGTTCATCTATTTCCTAGAAATTACTCCAGTCTGTAAACATTCTGCTCTGCAGAAGAATCATGTCATAACTAGATTTAATAAAGCCTTATCACGTCTCTCTACTAATAAATTAAATGTTATTCCAGTCTTCAAAAGCTTTCTAAATTCACCACGAAGTATCAACTCCAACATCTTCACCCGTGATGGAGTCAACTTAACTCGTCAAGGAATTGCTCATATCACTTTCGTCTTAAAAGGATTCTTCCAACCTCGCCTAATTTCTCACTCTTCATTTCGAATCCCAAATGTCACCTATCTAAAAGCTACCAATTCTTCAAATCGTCGAACTCTTCTTCCGACCCCTCCTTCATCTGAATTATTATGAAAATATACATAAAAAAGGTAAATTTTATTATATATTATTTAATTATCTATGTAATGTTACAAAATTTACCTCCATATTATATAAATCCACATCCACATGCTTCAAAACATCCCCATTTAAAATATTATGCATATACCGTTAAATTCAGTACCCTTCTTCTTAATCACCTCAATAACTATTTTTATTCCATAAGATTACTTCTTTCAGGAGATATTAAACTCGACCCAGGACTAATTCTAGAAGAATTGCAAATAGAAAATAAACTAAAAAACTACTGTAATAACTATAAATTTGTTTATCTCAATGCTAGAAGTCTCAATTTAAACAGAAATGATTTTCTAAACTTAATAAATAAGATAGGACAAAACGCAATATTCTTAATTTCCGAAATAAGTGATCTCTACTATTCTATAAATATATTTGATGACTTTAATATAAATTATTTTAATAATTTTGAAAAAAAATCGTTAAAAGAATTTTGCGCAACATACGATTTTCATTGTGTAAATACTGACTGTCCTACACGACATAACAATTTAATTGATTATTCCTAACAAATTCCTTCATGTTTGAATCATTCAGTGACCATGCTGTTTGTACATACAAAAGTAATATAACTACCTAAATCAATAAATTTAAAATAACTTATGCAAGAGATTATCTAAATTATTCAAACGAAATAAACACTTTTGAAAAACATCGTTCAACTATATATACACACTAAAATCTGTATCTTGCATGATTAATTATATTTCAAAAGAAATTTGCGATTGAGTTAATAAAGCGGCACCAATTAAGTACCGAAAAGTAAAATTAAAAGCGCGCAAGTTTGCTTTATCAAATGCCGACGATAGTCACATACATGAACTAGTAATTATTAAGAGAAAATTTTTTGATCTCGCTCCAACAGAACCGACAAAACCTAATTGGACTAATTACGAAAAATCAAAGAGGATTATTAAACAATTAAGAAATAAAAAATCTGCCTTAAAAGAAAAAAGATTCTTCAATAAACTAAATATTACAAACAAAAAATGGCGATATATTCATAAAATTTTGGGAAAAAGTAAAGGAATTTCAACTGATATTAATGAATTAAGTATTTATAACCAAACTACAGGAGAAAAAACAAGAATAATAGACCACCTAAATATAGGGTTGTCAGATAAGTTTTTTCCCATACAAAATCATTTATATCTTTTGAAATATAGGACCATTCACACTGAAATTTGAAATAGCAACAGACTAAACATAGATGCAGATTTTGTTATAGCAGCTTTTTGAATGCTTTTAATTCTAAATATCTATGCAGTTTTGAATTTTTTTTAATGAAATAGCAATTACTCGCAGATAGAGCATTTGAAATCAAGATGGAGCTTGAACGTAATGACATCCGAAAACTGATTTTCTACTGTTGGAAGCGAGGTTTGAGCTCCAGAGATGCTGCAAAAGAAATGTGTTCAGCCTTAGGTGACAATATTGTCTCGGAAAGAACATGTCGATAATGAGGATTTATGTGCTTGGTTCTCTTCAAAGCCGCGAGATTTTTTCAGAAAAGCGTTTGATACCCTGCCCAAAAGGTGGCAAAAGATTGTGAGCGCCAATGGCGATTATATTGAATGATTTTTTTGCTTTTCTTATCATTGAATTTGTATAATAAATGCAGTATGAATAAGCAATATTGCTTTGTTTGGAAAAAACTTATCTGACAACCCTATACAACATTTCAAGGAACTTGGCAATTTCAATTTTCCCCAACATAAGAAAAATACAAATATTAATAAATTCCCAGGAAAAACATACTTTTCTTTTAGACTCATAAATGCAAATGAACATCTACTATTTGCATTTAACCAATGCATTATTGATAATGAATTCCCGGATATATTTAAGAAATCTGACATAAGCCTTATATATATAAAGAGGCAACCCTCTAAATGCACAAAATTATAGATCTATCTGCATTGGACATCCCTTTAGTAAACTATTTGAAAAATTATTAAATAATCAAATAAATGCATATTTGATATCTCAAAATATTCTTTGAAAAAAACAATTTGGTTTTCGTAATGGTTATAGCACTCAAGATGCAATTTTATCAATATCACAAACAAATAAAATCTAATTTAAACCTAAACAAATGTAGTTGTGTTGCACTCCTTGAGTTGAGCAAAGCTTTTAACTCAATAAATTTTGACAAATTAAGGGACAAATTAATATATTATAACTTTGATAACAAATCTGTTAACTTAATAATGACTTTCCTTAAAAATCGACAGCAAAGAGTTATACTTAATGGTAAAAATTCAAAACATATTATGACGGACCGTGGGGTTCCCTAGGGCACAGTTCTCGGACCTATTCTATTTGCAATCTATGTTAATGACATAACTCAACAGGTAAAAAACATTAAAATTTATCAATATGCAGATGATACATGTCTTATAAGTACTGATATAAATGCCTTAAATGCAACTAAAAATTTCCAATATGACATCGAAAATTTAACAAAATATTTCTCAAATAATCAATTGAAAGTAAATATTGAAAAAACACAATTTATAATATTCTCCCCTAAGACAAACAGAAATCTCACAAAAAACATAAAACTTAAATTAAATAATGTACCAATAAAGCAAAGCGAATCTATTAACTATTTAGGTGTTGAAATTGACAATGATTCAAACTTCGAACAATTCTTCATGGCTAAAATTAAAAAAAATGGGTTCTGGAGTTAGGTATCTTTATCATCTCAGAAATATTTTACATACGTACCACAAACAACTAATAAATGCGCTCTGCCTTTTACACTTTCAATATTGCTCATTCCTCTTTACAAATATTAATTCAAAACATCGCATCCTCCTGTCTAAAACTTTTAATTGGTCCCTTAAAATACTCAATTTTGCACAAAAACACGACAATGCATCCGATTACCGATTAAAATACAAAATACTATCTCGTTATTATCAAATGCATATGTTATCAATATTATTTAAATTCAAATTTGGTCAAGCCGCAATTTCGTTTTTAAAACAGTATATTAAATTAAATGGACGGTCTCAAACATTTTTATACGTGGATAAATATTTTAATAGTTTTCACCACATAGCAACTAAATTATGGAATAACTTAAATAGAGAAATTAAATTTTCAAAAAATTACAAGAAATTCAGAAAGAAATTGCTAACATTCCTCTTTAATAGACAATGCCTACTTAATGAAAATAATACACTACCTTCATTTGAAATTTTGTATAAAATGCACACACACACACAACACACACACATTTTAATATTATATATATTTATTATATTTGTAAATAGCTTTTTGTAGTTTTGTAGTTTATAGTTTTTTGTACCTTTTTCTTGTAGCAATAAATTGCTTTTGAATTATATAATTATAATTAATAGATTAATTCAGGCCTTCTAGAATTTCCTTAGTAATTCCTTAGATAACATTTGCAAGAGTGCCATTTTTATTTTATTTTTTTGTAAAATGCTAACTTATTCCATATGAACATCACGATATAGTTGGGAAGTCAATGTATAAACGTTAGAAATAATGATTATAACAATGAATTGTGCCTTTCTATTTTGTAACTCTTATATAATTATGTTGCAGAAAGCTTTTTTCAAAAAGTTTTGAAAGTTTTCGTTTGGGAAAACTATTTGCGTAATGTTTGATTTCCTTTATATTTGAAAATTGATTTTAAGAAAAAATGTGCAGAAATTTTCTTAAATGCAACAATTTTTCGATTTTCATAATTCCGTCATAACATATTTTGCATTTTTCATAGATCTATAATTTTCCTGTCTGATTTTATAATGCACCCAATCAGTTAATAACACATCAGTTATTAACTGTAGTTAAATGCAGTTATATAGTTGTCACTTGTTAAATTGGATAACTTTAAATAAAAAGTTTCTCTGATTTTAGCGTATGCATCAAACTTGTCTCGAGGCCGAAATATATTACCAAAAATAAGAATTATATCAATCAATCAATCAATATATATATATATATATATATATATACATTTGTAGAAAATTCTTCGAAACTGCCTAGGTTGCTTAAGGTAAGTATGGACACCACGTTAATAAGAGATATTCATAATAATTTACTAGCAAACGAAACTAAATAAATATTCAAGGATTTAAATAGGTTCATCCATGAATTTCATAAGCAAAAGTAAATTTTTGTGAATGACTGTTGATTAATCAAGCTCTCAATGATTAGTTTTAAAAAAATATCAATTTCCGTGCATTTTTATAAGAAGATGTACATGTATACACTATTGCTACAAAAATCATTTAAATCGAAAACGACAAGCATTATTATCTGCTTAGATCCACAAGAAAATATAACTGAGAGTGGTTGGAAATAACAGACGCCTCCAAATATTCCTACTAAATCAATTAAATAAAATTTATATAGACTACAAAAAATATTTAATCTAAAAATTTGACTAAATACATGTAAAAGTTTAGATATAAAATTTCAGAGAATGAAATTTTTGCACAAGGGACCCGCATTTCGTCTCATCATTCACGTAAAGCTTCATATTTTTTTAAAATATTACTGCGCCAAAATATTCGGTTGCTTTCCTATGAATTTGGGATTCCTAAACAGTCTTATTGGTTTTCTTGTTAAAAAATTCATATTTTGTTTTGTAATTACAGTAACATTTTAAATTAATTTTGCAATAGATTACTGTCAATTCAAAATTTACATAAATTATTTAAATTTGTATGCAAATCTCGCTTTACTCGTCTACTAAAATTTTAACTAAAGTTCATTTTTTCTTTACCTAACAGCAATGGAACCTTATTAATTATTAAATAGCACTCTCCCACTATAGAAACAAAACAATACATTTTTACTTTAAGATTTAATGCATTTCTCTATTTTCAAAATTATTGTAAAGCAATTAGAAACTAAACATCAGCTGTTATATTTAATTTTCATTTCTTTATAATTAATGATTTTTTGAAATATTTTCGAGGAAGGATTTACTATGTAGAATTTTCCCAATGTATTATAGACAATGATTACTTAAAATATTTGTAATCACTCTTTTGTAAAAAATTGCTGACCCTATTTTTACAAAAATCTATCACTCAATATCAGTTGAATATTCATTCAGCAATATATATCAGAAAATTCTTTTTTTCCAAATTAATCTATTTAGTTCTTAATTGATTTAAGCAAAGCATTTATTAGCATAAATTTTAATAGAAAAATTAGTATATTAGTTTATTCTTTTAGTCACAAAGGCTAGTAGACTTGGAGGGTAAGAAATATGTCTAAGTAACAACTGAAACGGAAAGTTCTAGGACTGATTTTATGATCTCGTTAAGTGAATGATATTGAGTTAAGTTAATAATTTTGAAACATAACAAAATGCTAAAAATCTACAATTTGACACAGAACATTTGAAAAAATACTTCAGGCTAAGCGAACTAAAAAAGTATCGATAAACCGCAGTTCAATCTATTTTCGTCTCATTCTAACACAAAATTTCTAGCCTAAGATGAGAAATGAATAAATCAAACAAAATATTTGTGTTATATATTTAGGAGTTAAATTATATAAGGACCTATCAATTTGTAGTTTTAAATGCTCTTGATTAAGACTAAGTTAAGTGACTAAAACTTTGTACGAATCATGGTTTTTCCCATTTAAATTCATGTCAATTGAGCCCATTTTAAACTAATTTTATGATTTTTGACATAAAAAATCAAATTTTTGGCTAATTAGACCAAAGTTGGGTGTGTTAGAAATCTATATATTGAAATTAAAAACTTAAAATATGAATTATATTTTATAAACTATATTGTACTCCTGTATTTCTTTTAATTTGCGTCAGCCTTCTCTCCAAACAGATTTTCACCTAATTTTAAGCTTATAGATGACTATATGAAGAACCGTACATCTAATAATGAATTGAAAACGGAGAGGTATAACTTTTTTCCATAATGAAACTAAGCACTTTTGCAAAATTAGCAATACTGAGTTTGGAGAAATCACAGAATGCGATGATTCATAATCTTGATTTTTCTAAGACTTTATGTACCGTAGAGCGGGGCTACTTTGAACAAAAAAAATCAAATCTTCCAATGTGATATAACTACAAAATCAATGTCTTTTTATGTCACATTATTACCTATTAAAGTTAACAAAGTATTAAATTGAATTATTATACGACTTTACCTCTAAACTACATTTGTTGCGGTCTATGTTTTGAAGTTAATGGCAACCTCCTCTTGTTGATAAAAGTGAACTTCTTAAACTTCTTCTTCGTCAAATGTAATTTATGACTATATTGCATCAATTTTTATTTTTTAAACACTTTTAACAAGTTATGTACATGATATGTAAAGGTCAACTTGATTGCATATACAATTAAGGAATAATAATGAAATATAAACACTGAGTGCCACGTTAGCCAATTTTGGGGCTACTTTGAACGCGTTCAATTTAGCTTCTTGACGCCACTTGGGGTCAATGGTCTATTGATTATTTAAGAAAAACAATCGAATTCGATTCCTATTGAACATAGTGGTGCTTAAAGCCTTACTGAATTCTTTTGTGTAGTCATACCTGCCCTTAATTTTAGCAGATCTTAATCTAAGCCTATCATTTTTATCAATTTTTTTAAAGATTATATTAATTGTAATAATCATTAGTAATTTAATAAAAAATGATATTGAGTGTTTTTATTCTTCAACCTAGTCTTTTTGTTATTCTTAACTGAACTTTAATAAATAATAGAGAGAACATAGATTAATTCTGACTCACTTCATATTCACAGACTCACTTCAAAATGGTTCGAACTTACCAACGCAAGCAAGATGCTCGTGCATACAAGAATTACACAGAATAGCAATTTGCCGATGCTGTGACATCAATCACTTCTGGAGAGATGTCATATCTTGAAGCTAGCAACATATTCAACATCCATATTGGAACGTTGAATAATAGAATAAAGGGAAAACACAATGAAAACCTGGTCACAAGTCAGCCCTGTCTGCAGGCGAGGAAGATACTCTCATTCGGTACCTGACAACTGTGGCAGATTGGAGTTTCCCCTTTTCAACCAAAGATGTACAAGAGCTTGTACATTCATACTTGAATAACCTTAATCGTAATGTTGAGTGCTTTGAAAACAATACACCTTCAGCAGATTGGGTTACTTCTTTTGTTAAAAGAAGTGATGGACTGACTCGTCGAAACTCCCAAAACATCAAAGTGGCCCATGCAGGGAAAAGTCGTCCCGAAATACGTGAATATTTCGAACAATATAAACTGTCTTTGAATGTTGACGATACTGGAAACATTTTCAATTATGATGAGACAAATTTGACTGATGATCCTGGGTCTAAAAATGTGTTTTCAAGAAGGGGGTTAAATAACTCGAGAGGGTGATGAACTCTTCGAAAACATCAACATCTTTAATGTTTTGTGAGTCCGCAAGTGGCACCATGCTGCCAATATATGTCGTGTATAAGGCTGAACACCTTTGGAATACCTGGATGGAAGGTGGACTCCCACACCCCAGATATAACAGAAGCAAAAGTATATGCTTGGAGGACTTCGTAGAAAACATAGGGTCCTCGGCAAGTACGTCAATGTCATCAACATCAGATGCAGAGATGCTTCAGGAAGGGCATTACCCCCATCTGCTCCTTCTGCCACCGATGCCCCACTTCCAAGTAGTGTGGCACAAGACATTCCTGTTGTCACTGCCAATACCGCCACTGGCAAAGAAAAGGGCAATGGAAAAAATCGAAAAAAAACAAATGCAAAGCCAGTAGAGGCACCGTTAAAAAACAACTATTCATGCATTATTTGTGATGAACCTTATATAGACCACCCAGTAGTGGACTGGATTCAATGTTTAAAATGCGAAAACTGGTGACATGAAGCATGTGCAGAAATTGAATTGGGAAGTGATCGTTCTTTGTGCGACTTGTGCCGCGACGGAAAATAAAATTATTAAAAATCAATGTTTTAATTAATTTCTTTTTAGTTTTAAATGTATTTTATATGATAAATTACATAGTAATATAGTTTTCTGGCAATAAAAAAACTATAAGATGAATGTTGCAATACTCAGAGTGTAGTATATAAAGAAATCTAACATATCTTCATGTATGTTCAAAGTAGTCCCAGGAAATGGGCTATTTTGAAAATCACATCTTATTGAAGATAACTCCTCATGGAATTAATATAATTTAATCTAGTTTGAGCTACAGTTAGTTCCCATGACTGGCTATCAATGGTATTCAAAGAAGCCCCTAATTCAACAGAATATTGTGAAGGGCTTCATCAAAGTTGCCATAGGTATATTACCTGTTCAAAGTAGCCCCTCTCTACGGTATGCATCTTTAATTTTCCTTAAAATAATCCCAAAAAAACCTTTTTTGTTTGCCTAATATTTAATTATATTTGTAAAAAATTACAGTCCACGCCAACGTTTAAGACCAGTGAAAAATTATGAGTCATCGAATATTTTAAGCTACCAAGTAGCCACAAGTCGTCACAGAATGATGGAGAGGCATAATTTGATGGTAAATTAGCATTCTAAAGCCTTTTGGTGTGAATTTATTAGCCTCAATGCTAAGTGTGCTGAGTGAGTCAGCCTTCTGTTTCTAATCATGATGCCCAGAAAGCCCTCCATTTCCGCCACACAGAGAGTTGCAAGGACAGGGATATCGCAACAGGGCATAGCAATCCGTATGAGAGTTTCAAAGACTGCTGTTGTAAATGCCATCAAGAAGCACAAACGTTCTTGTCGTTTGCTGATGCCATGAGATCGAATGTTCATGAATCAAATGCGTCCAGTTGATCAGCTAATGTGTAGTGCTGTTGTAGCCAATCCAACAGTCAACACCCAACATGTTGCTGCTCTCACACATTAGCATGACACACAAGTGTCAATTAAAACTGTACAGCGACGACTGAGCATAAAATGGGTCTGAAGTCGCACCAACAGGTCCAGAAGTCACGCAAGAAGACTGGTAGCGGGTGCTTTGGTCTGATAAGACATATATTGAACAGTTCTCCGCTCATGTCATCACATCACTGTCCGTCTGCTAAGCCCAACAAGCAATACACAATTCGAGACTATAAAATATTTTCGGTTCCTGATGGTCTGGCGTTGCTTCAGTAAGTTTGGTCATGACCCACTCACGTTTGTAGTGAAAAAAATCCGCCAAACAATGAGAAACTGGCTACACTCATGGACATTCCTCAGTGCAGCATCTTTTTGCAGGTCGGGGCGCCATGTCGTCGTGCTAAGACTGTGTTGGAATGGCTCAAGAAGTAGCAGATCAGACTCTTTAACTGGCCTGGGAACTTCCCAGATTTGCACCAAATGGAGAACCTTTGGAACTATCTGAAAAACCTGGTAGCGAAACAGCAGTTGAACAACTTGGATGACTTGAAATCAGCCATTTTGCATTCCTGAATAATTGAGATTCCAGAATACTATTGTGCTAGTTTAGTGGAGAGTATGCCTGATCCAGTGCAGGCATTTGTCATTTGTCAAGGTATGTCGCACGGTTAACAAGGTTTTGAGAAACTATTCTTTTCGATTAATGTTGATTATTTGATTTGTTTTTCATTTGTATACTCCGATTTGAGTCAGTTTTTCCTTTCATTTCATTATTTCTAATGGTGGTTGGCGACTGAATTTATTGCAAGACATTCTGCAAGGTAGCCGAAAATAGGAATCTATGATTATATTTAATTATTAAAGTCTATGCCTTTTTTTATGTTTTCTCCATCACACTCAAGAACTGGACGTAGGCCAATTCTCACTTTGGCACGTTCGGTCTGGGTTTTTCAACGCCTATTACTTATTGTGAATCTATAGAAGGTTTTTGTTAGCTATAGAAATCAATATCGTTGTGTTAGGGAGATTTAGTTAAAAGTTTCCAAGTCATTGTCTCACTAATTTTCTGAAAAATTTTCTTGATCCTGGGAAAAATTTTTAACGGTTATAATTCAAAAACTAATGAAGATATTGAAACCGCGACCTAGTGCTTTCCCACTGAAGCGGATGTTGCATGAAGTGTTTCGTTTGACCTTGCGGAAGGTAAACCTGAATGGGTAGGCGAGTTCTACCCATATATCAAAAAACAGTTGAATTTTGGTTATCACATGCGCTTTAAGCCTTGTATTTTACTGAACAGGCTTGGAGAGAATTAAGAACTTTCAAAGAAACACAGTTAATCTTTTCAAGATCTTCAAATACAGCAATACTTTTGTCCAAATTTTCAGCATAAAATTCAATTACATTCAACTTAACCGACAGATACGTTCAAATTTTCTAATGTGCCTATAAAATTTTTGAAAGTGTGTAAAAACGACTTCTTATTTTAAAAAGGCACCTAGCTCAGGCTGCTTAAAATTAAGCGCAATTAATAATTTTTAGATAAAAGCAAGTTACCTGGGTCCAAGCCGCCAGTTGCAAAACCAGTTAACTTATGCAGTTGGGTCCGAATCAGAAATTCAGTTAAATCGGTATGGTGACCGATCGCACTACTGGTTTGCGATGGACATCCTCCTCATTTAAATTTTTCGGTAATAAATCTATTTCTAAGTAATTTTTATATTGTTATTTTGAGAAAAGTTTAGGTCTAGCATTCATCAAACCGAATTGCTTTAAATTTCATATGTGATGAAGTTTCAGTTGAGGAATTATCGAATTTAGATTAAATTTTGTGTGCTTATTCAATGTTACGTAAACAATAAATATTCGCAAATCACACTAAAAAATTTAATGCAATACATTTATATGTGTGGTAGAAGATCCTAAGTCTTTCAGCAAACAACAATTGTGCATAATCGTCGACAGAGTGTGAGCAAAAGAAAGCATACCGGAGCCGGGTTGAAATAGAACTAGAGACAAGATAGAGACACAAGGCAACGCATGCAGAATACTGGAAGAATTCAGAATACTGTCTCAGACACTGTTGAAATCGGGTACAGAATTTGGAACCGAACCGATTTTTTAAACACGTACCTCAAACCGAATTTATCCAAAATATACAGCATATTTCCCGAATCTTACCCAATGGCCGAATGGCAAAAGTGACCTTCAAAATTTCCAACGAATGATAAAGTATTGTTCTACTTTTAAAATTCAATGCACTAATCTAATTGGACCCATAGCTTTCATTTGTAATAAAACTACACACTGCTAATGCTAACTAATGTTATACAATATTTAAAATAAACTAAGAATAAGTTCGCTATTGTTATTTTGAATGCTCCAGCATTAATATCAACTGTTAATTATAATTGGAGCTTGTGCTAATAAAGACCTGTTTCCCAAAACCTAGCATGTAAACACCATCAATAAATAAATAAATAATTATTGAATTAAGGCCTTCTTAGGGCACTCTGAAGTAGATGTTGTTTTTCCGGAATATGTGGGCTTACACGATCTTCCTAGGATTTTGTACCCGAACCGATTCCCAGAGAAGAGAGCAACGCGTGGCTAACGAATGCAGCACTGAAGAAAGAAACAGATGCACTGATAAATAGTAGATATTTAGGTAAGGAAATACATGGACAGAAGGCCGCATGTAATTGATGATTTTGCAAGTCGAAGGTAGAGACAGTAACCCATCTAATATTCGTGTGTTAGAAGTTGATATGAAAAGGTAGAATGAATCAAAAATGCAGCATGAGCTAAAAGCAAGTGATAACTCGAATGAACAAGAGCAATATGGAATCGCAGAGAATGAGATAAACTAATAAGGTGATTGAATCAGAGAGGTCATGATTACATTGGTAAATAAAGAGGAAAGATTCGGAACATTGATAGGCATGGTAGTTCGAAAGGTAAAATGTAGAAAGCTAGGTAGAAGATAGAATGGCCAAGTACACGGTGTTGGCAGAAGAAATTGAAAGATTATGAAAGTCAAGGAAGTTGAAGGTGGAGCACTAAGAGCAGTAATAAAAAGACATAGGTGATTCTTGGACCAGTTAGGATTGATTAAGTGGGAAATAGTAGAATGGCAGAAGGTTGCACTGCTAGGAACAGCTGGAGTGATGGGAAAATTTTTTAGACTTCGTGGTGAGTTTTCCGATCTAAGAGTCGCACTAGCGTGAATATTTGACAATAAACGCTATTAGATTAGTAAATGCTATATGAGAATTTACAATTTAGCATAAAAATGTACTTATAGAATTCGCCAAAAAATTTTAATTAATCCATGTGTTCATTTGAATATCATCGGGGAATAAAAATCGCTTACTTAGTAAATTTTCTTTAAAAATTTTTGCAATTTTTTTTTCTAATTTATGGTTTGAATGCCATCTAAAATTCTCAGGGTACATAAATCTTCTCAATAACCACAATGATTCAGTCGATTGTTCATTAAATTATGACTTCGATAACTGTATTTTATAAAAGTTTACAAATGGTCAAGGAAAATATTCAAAGTTTTCTTTGAAAACATTGTATCAATGAAAAATTCTAAGTCATTGGGCATGGCTATATTTTTAGATTATTTATAACAAGATTTAGAGTTTCATGTCTTTTTATTGAAAATAAATTTCTTAAGGTTCGTTTGAACATGTGTCTTGTTCGGTTTAAGCAATTTCTTCGCGTGGACAAAAAAATGAAGCAGGAGTGTATGTGTTATGCNATAGGTGATTCTTGGACCAGTTAGGATTGATTAAGTGGGAAATAGTAGAATGGCAGAAGGTTGCACTGCTAGGAACAGCTGGAGTGATGGGAAAATTTTTTAGACTTCGTGGTGAGTTTTCCGATCTAAGAGTCGCACTAGCGTGAATATTTGACAATAAACGCTATTAGATTAGTAAATGCTATATGAGAATTTACAATTTAGCATAAAAATGTACTTATAGAATTCGCCAAAAAATTTTAATTAATCCATGTGTTCATTTGAATATCATCGGGGAATAAAAATCGCTTACTTAGTAAATTTTCTTTAAAAATTTTTGCAATTTTTTTTTCTAATTTATGGTTTGAATGCCATCTAAAATTCTCAGGGTACATAAATCTTCTCAATAACCACAATGATTCAGTCGATTGTTCATTAAATTATGACTTCGATAACTGTATTTTATAAAAGTTTACAAATGGTCAAGGAAAATATTCAAAGTTTTCTTTGAAAACATTGTATCAATGAAAAATTCTAAGTCATTGGGCATGGCTATATTTTTAGATTATTTATAACAAGATTTAGAGTTTCATGTCTTTTTATTGAAAATAAATTTCTTAAGGTTCGTTTGAACATGTGTCTTGTTCGGTTTAAGTAATTTCTTCGCGTGGACAGAAAAATGAAGTAGGAGTGTATGTGTTATGCTGTATCGAATGTCCGAAAATGCTAACTTTTTTTGTAGTATATTCAATCTGTAATGTTTATTTTTTCACAACCAGTTTTTGATGCAGATAGAAAAAAATTATCATCAAATTTGACTTAAGCTTGATGTTTTTTAGTATTGTAAGCTTGAATTATGCCCTCATGTTTTTAAGTAACGTGTTACTATGGCATAAACTTTGTTGTATCAACAGGGTTGCATATGGAAATGGAAATGGAAAAATTTTATAGAATGGAAATTTAGAGTACATTTATTGCAATGAAACGTCAAAAAAGACATTTTCAACGTTAGAGAAAATGGTCAATACACTCTTAATACATTAAAATATGAATAAAATTGCTAAGATCAATCACAAAATCCATTAAAATTACCAAAATTAGTCTGAAAACAATGACAATACTTGGTTAATATCAAATGATATTTTCTAAATAACTGCATTACCACATTTGTACAGCTAAAGCAATTTTACTTTCCATGCGTAAATATGGAAACTGTAGTTCAAAATTTTACATAATTTTTACATAATTTAATTAATGTTTTTTAATAATTCCAGTTCCAAACTAATATGTGCATATACACGTTTATGAATATGTATTGACACCGCTTGCTGTATACACTTTTTCAATATGTCTTCGCCATGCCTATATGGCACCTATTTGAACTGAATTGTAATTTCTACTCATATTATTGTCAATTTGGTGAACCAGTAGTGGTGTTCCACGGCATGTCTCAATCCCATGGGACTGGGATTAAGCATTTCAGTGGACTGGGACCAACATGAGAATCTGGAACCACGGATTTTAGAATTTTTTTTGTAGTAGTACCATTTTATCAAAATTGAAGTTATATCTTGGAACAATTGGAAATATGGAAATGTTTTTAAAATAGTTGTGGAAATGGAATGGAAATGAAAAACAATCGCATTTTCATATGAAAGCCTGTGTATCACAGATTTCCTTTAAATGTCGGTTTTAATATGTTTTTTGGTGTGTTGACTTCGTTTTATTATTTAAAGCTTTATTAAAACATTTTTAACCTTTGTACAATCATATAAATATGCACTAATAGTACAAATTAAGCTACAAAATAAGCTAAACTTTTATAATAAAATAAAATAAAACAAAATGAAATTAAAAATTATAAATAATCAACTAAAAAAATTAAATTTTTTCCACTTATTGCTTTCTTTTGAACATCCATAGTTATTTGCAAAAGCAGTTGTAATATAATAACAGGGCTTACCAAATTGGTATTACATTAAGATAAAATAAAATAGTTAGAAATATTCGAAATGAAAATGTCTGATGAATTCAATTATAAACATAATAACAATTATTATATATTTTCTAATATCTAGCTAAACTTATCCTATTAAGTATTCTCTCTTGCAAAATTCATAAAGCAGTGTAAAACTGCGGGTGTATGGCATACTTTGAACTCATTTGTCCAGAGATCTAAGCTGAGTGGAATAACATAAATAGCTGCAAGTTCACCAGAAGAAGTCCGGCAATCATAATTCGTTTCGTAATATAGAAATATCAAAATGGAACTACCTCTACAAAGCAATACTTTTGAAAATTCTAACGAACTTTTGAAAAGTCCTTTACTAAGTTCAACCTCATTTGTCCCAACATTGACCGGGTCAATTTCAAATTTTAATTGCTGAATACATGCAGCAAAGCGTATTTTATTCATAATTGTTTCGTAATAGAAACAAATTGTAATATTAAAAGTGCTATAGCTCTAAATACCAAATTTCCCTTTGTTTTTACATACTAATTCAAGAAGTTTGACCTGTTTCCAAGCCTGTTTAGGATTGCATGATCATCTGAGAAATGGCAGGAATTAACAAAGGATTGATTATAGAGTTACCCTCTGAAGCTCCTTTTGATGGTTTGAATTATGAACTATTGAAAGCGTAATACAGTGCATTGTTACTATTAGTTTTCTATTGTTTTTTTTTACAATTTTATGCTGTTGGTTTTTTTTTATTTTTACTTTTATTTATGCTCTTTATTTTCTATTCATTTATACATTTTACACATTTGTGTATAATTTCAAAAGTTCTTCCTTTCTCTGGGTTTGCTACGGACGAACATGATGAGGTACGGGCGGGCGCGGATGGTCCTGGTAAGACACTGGCGGTCACATTTACTAAATTCAACTAGATTTTTTTTCGTGTTTGACTTTGTTTCAGGTTCTATACATACGGTACAATATATGTTGTAGAACGTGCAATGTGATAGTATAAATGTGACATATTTTGAATTCCTCTAATTGGTTCAGCAAAAAATTTTGTAGTGTTTGCGGGTGCCTTAATCCGTCCTTTGATAAACAAGTTAAAGTAATTACTACTCATAATTAACATGCTTTTTCATTTGATAAATCTTTGCCTTTCTTTTTTGATTTTATAGTAACTATTATGTCTAAGCTGAACGATTATCCAGATGGACATATATACGGGAGAGCTCGCTATTACTTATTTTACGGGCTTGGGTGCCAAAAATGAACCGTATCCGCAAGTCCCTATTATGTAAACCTAGTGATTATGCACTTAGTGTGGCAACCTAAGGAAATTTGCTTACAAAGATTTTGAGGAACTGTGCACTTCAAAAAAGACAATTTGCTCATGCAATAATAAAACTTCGGTTTAAACAAACAGTTTAATTGTTTTTTAAAAAATTTGTAAATGATTATCATCAACTTTAAGGGCTACATACATCTAGAACATATAAAAAATTAAGAAATTTCGCTGCATTGTTTTTCAAGGTAATTTTTACCAGAAATACTTTAAAACCCATGTTTATTGCATTAATTTTTTTAGGAAATGTTAATAATGCATTGTATATGTACTGTATATACTGTTTATATATGAAAAATGAAGTTTTCATAATTTTAGTAAATACTTTTTGTCGCTGAGGAACTAGTTACTTCTAATAAAGAGTGTAAATCTTTATGACCGTCAGCCCAAACTGTGTATTGGGGAAAAATCGTGCCGCGTCCAAGTGTTTTATATTGCAGAAGTCCATATTCTTACCAATATTCACTTTGATTCAAGCATAAGGTATTATTTTCAAAACCAGAAATTTCATCAATTCAGTCTACTAGTCACTAACCCTGCATGCATACTCCTTAATGTATGTCATAGTTCTAGATTAATTAACTTATCGATTCTTAACCAGGAAAAGATTTTGTTCAATGAAGTAATAACTGTTTGTTGCTGAATTATCAGCTACATTACGGAGTTATATTGATATAAAGCAGTTAATTGGAGTAATTTAAAAAAATATTCACTAAAAACAAAAAGTACTTAAAAAACATGCATTGTATTCATAAGTATTTGTTGTTCTGATTAATTCAAACACAAATTTTTAATTTTAAGCGTTTACAGTCAATTATTAAAGAGATACAATGGGTAGTACGCTCGCATTCTTGGAATTTTCACTTTTTAGTGCTAGTGATTTTTTCTTAAGTTTAATATTCACTTCTTTGAAGAAAGGTAGGAGTCTCTTTAGCATATTAATGCTTTTTTCTGCTAATAAAACAACCCCTCCAATTTGAGCAATCAAGAATAAGAGGCTAGCATCTAATAAATCGCTTGTAATACCCAAAAACTTTAGCCCATCCTTCCATCTAAGTGTAGTAGTTACAATTGAATCATTTATCTTTCTTCCAAATGAGGACTGGCGAAATATTCGAAAGTAGGGCTCCAAGCTATTCTCAGTAAACTCTTGCTTAGAAATTTCTAAAATTGTACTATATTCAGAAGAAAGAAAGAACCACGAATAATCGTTAATCAACATTGAAAAAAGCTTTAGCTTGAATGTAATATCTGGATTCTCACTGCTTTCAATCTTAAACAACTCATTCATTTTATGAAAGCTTCCATCTATCATAGCCCAGACACCAGTATCGCCTTTTCCAATGCTTATTTCCACTTTCAGTTCTTCAATGTTCTTCCAGAGTGAGGGACCTTTTATGAGATAGAGTGAAAAAGGGGGTAGTTTTGGTACGTTTTCTTGATTTATGATACCAATAATGGAATATAACTCATCCTTTACAAGCTGATTTAAAGCGTATTGAGAACTAGTTGATGTTTTCTGTAAAGTAAGACTATTGAAGCTGGTACTAGAAGTAAGTAATTTATTTGTTGTAAGCTTGGAGCCAGTGACTACTTGTTCATTACTAGTTGTTTGCAACGAATTTGTATTTATTTTTAAGCCATCAGTCACTGAAGCACTAGATGTTTGAATTGTTGTCGGACTTGTAGTTATCAACTCGGTTTTTGAAACATCAGTAACCGGTATTCCAGTAGTGACAATATCAGTTGTACTGTCTACTGTTGTAAGAGTCGTTAGTGCTTCAGTAGTTGTTGCAGGCTTCGTTGTCATGGTTGTAGAAACATCCCTGGTTGTCGTTACAAAAGTGACAGATTTGGTAGTTAAAAATTCAGAGGTAGACTTCATTGTTGTCGAAGTAGATAATTTCTGAGTTGTTGTGACAGGCTTAGTAGTCATAGACGTAGTTGTGGTCATTTTCTTTTTAAGTTGTGAATTTTGAATAATTTTCAAAGAAGTTTTTATTTCATCTTTAACATTAGCTTTATCTATAAATTCATTTTTGAACTTATCCCAATCACTGCAAGCTTCATGAGTGCTATCGATTCCTTTTATGCAAGCCTTGTATTCATTGCATTCATAGTAAAACCCGGAACATTCTGTGGTTGGGTCACAAATATGAATATTCTCACCCATGCAATCGCAAATATCAGCTGAATCACCTTTGAAGCACGCACAATTTATGCATGCCGAATTTGAAAGAATGTTTGGAACATGATTTGCATAATCTATAAAAGTACTTACGTCGGTTGAAAATGTGTCTTGTTTGTTAACTTTATCAATTATATTCTCTATTATACCCCAATCATTGCAACTCATGTCACCCCCAGAGATCACTAAATCTTCTAAGCATTTTATGTAGGATTTACATTCGTCATTTCGATTTGACGGTACAACGCCATCACAATGGGCAAATGCACAGCTGTCTGACACATCTGCAAGACATTGACATGCTTTTCCACCTAAATGATTTTTTGAAATTTGAAAGGAAGCAACTATTAATTCAATATTTATCAAAAATCCATTTCTTAAAAAATAATGTAGCTTAGGAAAATGCATAGACAGTGTATGAGAAGAATACTTGGTTTTAAAAATAATTTCTGTACGAAAAATATTAAAGGAAATTTTATGTGACATTCATGCGATTTAATATTACCTACATCAACATAGATGAACTTCCCATTGTTGTAGAGCATTAATATACTTCGGTTCTGGGAACAAACGNACAAACGCAATATTATATATATATATATATATATATATATATATTTAAGTTTCTAATGACTGAGCTGGATTAAGTTCTTCATAAAATGATTGTCAAATTTATTAATTTATCTTGCTAGTTGCAGTTGGTAAAAGTTTTGTCAATATACTACATAATATTTTTATACAAATTTTGAATCAATGCTACATTCTAAACGTTTTGAACTGAATTGTATTATATTTACAAAATCCATACCATTGCTATTTCCAAGCCAGTTAGAACATTTAGTTACTATACTGTTTTCTAATATGCTGTTGTCTGCATTAATTGCTATTAAAGTTGATTTCATTTCATTGGAATAAGAATCCATCTCAACAAAGTTATTAAACATATCTTCATTTTCACAACGTTCTTTTAATTGGTCAGATATTCCCATAAGGCATGTTTTAAAGTCACTGCATTTTGACAAACTCTCAGTGTTTATGCAATCTGCATATTCACATTCAACAGCAAGCGCTAAGCATCTGCATTCATTTATTGCATCAACGTCATCACATGTATCAGGTGCAGATCGCTTTTCTTGAGAGTCATCACATTGTGGCAATTCATCAATTGAAGCAATTGTTGCTTTCTGAGACCACTTGGGCAAAGATTTAAAATATTTAACAACTTCTGGATTTTTAAAATCTGAAAGTTTCATGGCAATTGTGTGCTTTTCAATTTCACAAATTGTGGAATTGTCATCATCTGTCGTTTGGCAGTCTTTGTATGAGATTCCATTTCCAAGAAAGATCAGCGCTAAAATGATTTTTACTCAAACAATATTAAAGAATGAGATAGTTCAGTTTTGAAGCTATTTTCAATTTCAATTAAACGATGATTAATTAGTGATTGGCTTAACATTTGTAACAAACAAGCTGATGGTAACTAGGGCGATTACTTTTTTTACTTAAAAACAGAATTTTGACCACAACATTTGGCTAAATTTAATCATATTTAACCATATTTTGACTCAGTGGCGTCAAACATCTTAGAAATTAGGGAAGCTTGAAGTTCAAAGAAAAATTTTATGTGAGAGTGGGGGAAAGAATTAACCTCAAACATCTTTGGAATTTCATAATTTTTTATAATTTCTTGAAAAAAATTTAAGCACTCATAAGTCACGAGTTCACCACAGCATAGTGAGCTTCTCTTATCTAGATGAAGTTCCGTTATTTAACAGTTAAAGTTCGACATTTCTTCCATGTGCTCTAAACCTTTGAATTATCTGAACGTTAGGTGTGAAGTGCATTTAAGTGTTTTTTTAAAAATCAAAATTTTCAAAGATAAATAGTCAATGTTTTCAAGTACTTCAGCTAAAATATTTTATTAATAACTTTAATATTATTCAGGATTAAAGTTTGAGCTTTTCCAAATATTGAAGCATTGTATTTATTATTAGCATTGGTGTATCAAATTTCAGTAAATTATTACTCTAAAATCTCATTTGTGAATCACTAACATAATAATCTGTAAGTTTTTTGTTGAAAAGTACAGTAATTATAATATAAATTGGGTAGCAATTCGTTACATAATATAATGAATTATGTAAACATCTAACCCAATGAGCAAATTGCAATCTTTATGGAAATTCTAAATAGCTACGCAATCAACTAGCTCTTTCCAATTGAATTGGGTTTAAAAACACGCTAAAGCGATTTCGACAAGTTGTTTGTTTGTGCCCATCTTAATGACCACGATCGTAATTATATTGTGTAGTTATTAATGGTAGTTAACCGGAAATTTGTGGTGTTAATTGATATCAAAATTCTGATTTTCTTATAAAATTACAAAAAGTTGACTATTGGGGGTGCCACACAGTTAGGCAAAAGACTAAGAGTCATTTTCAAATAAAACAATTTCTATTTCATAATTTGACTAATCGTAATATTTTAAAATATTCGAATATTAAATAATATTCTAATATTCTCAGAAACTCTAATCCCTAAGCAAAGTGTGCAATGTGTTTAGAAAACATTTGCTTTTCGTGCTCACTGATAGCCGATTACCTATGTGGTTGCTATTTCAGATGCAAAAAGTCGAAAATTTCTCAGAAGATAGCGTGCCCTATGATTCTTGTTTCAAATATCAAGCAACACAAAGC
Source organism: Hofstenia miamia (assembly GCA_900660155.1). Taxonomy (NCBI): domain Eukaryota; kingdom Metazoa; phylum Xenacoelomorpha; order Acoela; family Hofsteniidae; genus Hofstenia; species Hofstenia miamia. Next base: position 52,747 of record CABFPE010000847.1, on the reverse strand, counting down.
CAAAGTTCTTCTGCAGTAACTATACCAAGACAATACATATTTGTAATGAACAAATCGGTCGGTTTTTATGGTTAGAAAATGGCTGAGTGTAGGTATGTACAATTTAACAGCAAAATTCAATTGATGTTCAACAAATGTTACATAGACAAGTACCAAATTTTATAGAAGAATGTACAGGATTAAAAATGTTGAGTAAAAATATTTTTTTGCTGAGGAATTACATTGTCAGGCAGATCAGTATTACAATGAGGTGGTGAGAATTAGGCATATGAACAATGCTTGTAAAATATTTGTTGATAGATTTTATTTTTTCATTGTATCGCATCTAAATTATTTGTTTGATTAATTATATGGCTGTAAAATGATGCGATATCAATGTTATAATTGCAATTTGAATGATTATTTATATAGTTAAGTGATAGATTTTATTTTTTCATTGTATCGCATCTAAATTATTTGTTTGATTAATTATATGGCTGTAAAATGATGCGATATCAATGTTATAATTGCAATTTGAATGATTATTTATATAGTTAAGGAATCTGATTAGAATTTAGCTGCCGGAACATTTAGTATGTCACAGCAGGTCATCACTTAAACCATGGACTTCTTAACTAATCAGGACGCTTCAAATATATTTGCTAATTTTAATTGAAGTGATAATGTTTATTATAGGTTAACCTTTATAATTTGAAGTAAACTGTGAAATTTGTATTTAGACATTCAAAAAAGCATAATTCGCTATGATTTAATTAGAATTATTTAATCACTTTAGTAAAATATCGCTTTAAAGTTCTCTTCTCAAAAATATAAATTAAAAAAATGGTGAAAACTTGCTGATTTAGAGGTAATAAAGGAATATTTAAACTTAAAAAATCTTTGTGTGAAATATTAAAGATAATATCAATAAAAAAACTGCTATTTTATCTATAGTAAATATTTAAAATCACTATCATTTCGTCAACAGATTTACACAAAGCCTTGAGGAGAATGTTAACAAGTCGAGTTGAAAATGATGGAGTTGAATCAAACAGAAAATAATTCTATGAAATCTCTTCAACAAGTTGTAGGTATAAGCGACATGATGTATTGCGAGTTTGTGACAGAAATCGCTGGAAATATAGGACAATCAAATAAAAATTTTGATTCGGAATAGAAAGTTTACCCTTATTTATAGCATTCAAAAACGAATCGGGAGAACCAACAATTTGGCTGCCAGTGTTTACCTCCGGATGTTTAAATGCAAGATAACCAGCAACATAAAATGCCGTATTAACTTCAATATCATCAAAAATACTTTGCAGTGTCGAGGGTGATGGTAAAGTTAGTAAAGATCGCAAATGCTTATATCCTTTATGAGAAGTTGCAAATAGCTCCAGAGCATGATGAATAATTTGTAGAGTATAAGAACGAATTAGAAAACGACGACAAAAAAACTTTTTTGACTATAGTCAAAAGACTAACCATGTGGCACCCCTAAAAAGTGACTTTTGCGGTTTACGATTAGTCAAATTTTGACATAGAAACTGTTCTATTTGAAAATGACTATTAGTCAAAAGACTAACCATGTGGCACCCCCGAATAGTCAACTTATTGTTGTGGCACCCCCGAATAGTCAACTTATTGAATTTTGAAAGAAAATTGGAATTTTTATTTTAAATAACTTTGCACTTTCATCTTAAATGTCATTAATAAACAATATATGATCGTGGCTATTACGACAAACAACTTGTTGAAATTGCTTTAGGCCACGGTTAGACTAGGTGATTGGTTAAAAGTGATCTGTCACTTTTGAAAGCTTTGCACGTCTAACCACCCTAGATAATTAGCGATGTGACGATCACAAGGAAATCGAACGCGCACAATTTCTTTGTGATGGTCACATCGCTAATTATCTCGGGTGGTTAGACATGCAATTCACTCAAAATGTGATAGATCACTTTTGAGCAAATCACTAGTCTAACCGTGGCCTTAGTGTGTTTTTAAACCCAATTCCATTGGAGAGAGAGATGTTTCAAAGGCTAGTTGATTGCGTAGCTGTTTGATTGCGTAGCTGTTTTGAATTTTCTCTAAAGATTGCAACCTGTTAATTGGGTTAAATGTTTACATAATTCTTTACATATGCGCTTGTTTATGAGTGATCAATTAACTATTCAATACACATTCGTGAGCGTAGAGATGAGGCCTATTTAATACATCATCCGAAATGTTCTCTCGTCACCTACAGTTGAAATTTAATTATAGCGACTCCACTTAGTAATTTTTGTACATGTATATGCAATGCAATTTACGCAGAAACCTCTTTTGACTATTAGTCAAAATATTTGACTAATAGTAAAATTTTTTTACTAATAGACAAAAGAATGCAAAAGACTAATCGTGTGGCACCCCCTTATTAATTACTTCTTATTTTCTTTTTTGAGATCTAACTTGTTTTCGACAAGATTCAGGTACATCAAATTCAGTAGGAAGGATAGCAGGGATTTCATACCTTCCAATGTCTCCTACATATGAAAGCATGCTTGGGTAAACATTTTGGATTATTTGGTAGAGCATCAATCCGTTGTTGACCGTCGTTTTCACATTTGGGTACCGGAATAATTGCACATAGCCATATTTCTTCACATTATAATTCGATTCAGAGTTAAAAACTGAAAAAGTGTTAACCATTGCTTTACAATATAAAATAGCAAAGAAACAATAATGAGAATTAAACCATGCAGCAGAGAAACAAGCACTAATAAGCGTGCAT